>JBBPBX010009882.1:30080-59101 GCA_038048925.1 Garcialebias charrua
CTTGACACCAAACCTACCCATCACTTCCTCATCCCCTCTGTTTCCTTCACCAACATGTCCATTCAGGTCTGCTCCAATCACCACTCTTTCCTCCCTGGGAATACTCTCTATCACTTCATCCAAATCTTTCCAAAATGTATCTTTCTCCTCCCCATCACATCCAACCTGTGGAGCATAACCACTGACTATGTTTAGCATCAGACCTTCTACTTCTACCTTCAGACACATCACCCTATCTGACACTCTCTTCACCTCTACTACATTCTTTGCCAACTCCTCCTTCAGGACCACCCCTACTCCATTTCTCTTTCTATCCACACCATGGTAAAACAGTTTGAACCCTGCTCCAATACTGCGAGCCTTGCTGCCCTTCCACTTGGTCTCTTGGACACATAAAACATCTACCTTTCTTCTCTGCATCATGTCAGCCAGCTCTCTACCTTTGCCTGTCATTGTCCCCACATTTAGAGTTGCAACCCTCAGTCCTACATTCTTCACTTTCCTCCTCTCCCTCTGTCTCCTGACACGTTTCCCTCCTCGGGGTCTTCGACTAACAGTAGCACAATTTCTGCCGGCACCCTGTTTGTCAACAGCACCGGTGGCGGTCGTTGTTAACCCGGGCCTCGACCGATCCGGTATGGTTTCACTTTGATGAACTCGCATTATGGTTTTGGTAAAAGTGTTTTACATCGGATGCCATTCCTGATACAACCCTCACCATTTACCCGGGCTTGGGACCAGAACCAGAGATACACTGGCTTGTGCTCCCTAGTGGCTGGTTTGGATCAGTTTGGATTAATCAATGAATGTCTCCATATTTCACCACAGATGAACTGTTCTTGTTGCCATATCTTTTGACATAAAACTGCAGAACACACAGTCATATAAAAAGGAATAGGTAGAAGATCAAATTAAATGTATTTCCTAAAAATTAAATGAAGATAAAAAACAGGAGCAGTACAGGAGCAGGAGTCATGTTACTAGGAGTGGGACAGTACAGGAGTGAAAATTCACTCCTGTGTCATCCTCTAGTGCTGGTCCATCCTTTTGGCCAGTGGCTGTTTAGTTTCCCCGATGTAAGACTGATCACAGCCCTCCTGACACTGAACAACATACACAATATTTACTCTGTTTGTGCCGGGGGACTGGATCTTTGGGATGAACCAGTCTTTAATGTATTTTGGGGTTTAGAAGCCACTGGGACGTTGTGTTTAGAAAATAAACGTCTCAGTTCCTCTGAAACTCCAGCAGCATACGAAATGACCACTGATCTGGGTTCTTTTTTAAATTTGAAGTTATAATCTTAACTCTTTTTTTTTACCTCTTTGTGTTTTATTTCCAGTCTGGGACAGAGATAGCAGCTGAGTCTTCTTCCTCTTCAGGGAAATCCACCAGATCACCTGCAGCTAAGAAGTGTGTGATGACTGAACTCTAAACCTTTCCAGGGACCTGTCCCACCTGGAGGAGCAGGTCCAAGAAGAGGTTGTGAGTAATGAGGACAAATACAGCCACACTGCTGCTACTGTTGTTATTGAGATGATTTTCTCCATCACTGGAGATATTCACTGCAACTAGATCTGTGCTTTTGAAAGAAAATGTGGACAAGTTGGTCTTTTTGGACAAAAACTTAAAACTTGATTAGTTAGATTGTAAACAGTCTGTAGCTGCTTATTGTTCTGGTTCTGACTGTTATTGTATTTATTAAGATTTTTATTATTGTCAGTATACTGTATTTTATTGAATGTAAAGAGATCCATTTAATTAAAATATCATACAAATGGGTTGCTTTTATTTATTTTTATGCAAACGTATTGTTTACTTGACACATTTTCAAAATAAACGTTTTGTAAGTCTTTATTTTGTCTTTTTTTGGTACCGAAAATTAACCGAACCGAAATGTGATTTTAGCGTACCGCTACACCCCTAATTTTTACATACAGAGCTGAAATTGGGTGAGGTTATGGCTGAGAACATTCCCCATCACAAACTGCATCCAAATCAAAAATCCAAGATGGCCGCCTTAGCTAAAATAAAAATAAAAAATGCAATAACTCAGGCATTTTTAATGCTATTCAGCTGAAATTTAGTATAGTGGTAGCTGAGAGCAAACACAAACACATAGTACTGTCAGATCAACAGTTTATATCGACAGCAGCCTGGCAGTCCATTATATTAGGAACAATTGTGCTCGTTATGCTTCCTTCTGATATTTGAAGCTTATTTCTGGTGTTTTAAGCTACTTTCAAGTATTTTCTTCACATTCTTAAGCAAGGTAGTCACACTTGCATTTTTACAGGAAATAAAAATTCTCTAGTTAATTTTTGTTATAATTTTTTCACAAAATTACTGCCCTTGACTTTTAGTGGTAAGCACTTTGGTAACAGCTGCTGTTTTTAAAATGTGCTTTATAAATAAAATTTGACTCGACCTGCCTCTACCTTTGTGTCACCCGTGATTACCTGGGAGCAGAGTTTGTCGAGGAAGCGGATGCCAAGGATCTGTCCTGATGACATCATCAAGTTCACGTCCATCTTCCTGACTGAGATCTTGGCCGTGTACATGTAGTTTAGCACCTCCTCAAAGATGTCTGAGCGGATGAAGTCTATCTCGATCACAGACGAGTTGTCCACCTGAAGACACAGATGCCAGTGAGAGCTGCCGGACCTGAATGCACCTGAGTGTTGAAGTTCACTACCTCGAGTTTCTTGAAGAGCTTTTTGAAGTAGTTGGAGCAAGCAGCGAGAACGCAGCGGTGAGCACGAAACTTAACGTCTTCGACCACCACAGCAATGTCGCAGTGGTCGCCCTCCAGCCGCTGCTCGTTCAGGAGCTTCAGGAAGATGTTCTTATGTTCCTCGTCTACATACTTAACCGTCTCCGCCATCTGGAACACGTAACACAGCTGGTAGTGTTGTAGGGTCCACGTCAACCTGCAGATCCACGTCAGCCTCTGATGTTCCACCTGTTTAGACTGAAGCAAAAGGATGTGATGTGACCACTGGAGCAAAGAAGATGGGTTCAGTTAAACTGAGCTAATATGATACAAAGTTAGTTAATTACGTTAGTCTAATATCCAAATGTATTTTGTGAAAAGATCAAGCTGTTACAAGGGGAAAGATGTATTTGTAAGACCACAGTATAGAACTAGTTTGAAGGGAAGAACTACCTTAATTCAGGGAGTAGGATTATGGAATAACTTAAAGACAGATGTTAAAGCTGCTATATGTAGCTTTTGAACACGCTGGCACTTAGAAACATTTTGAACAGAGACACGTTTCTGGTCCCTCCTCACTCAGAGCCATATATGACTCAGCTCCACCTCACTCGCGCTGCAGCCTGGAATGCTCCGCCTCCTCTACATGTCCCGTCTCAACCGCTGCAAAGTTCTGTGATTATATGTTAATAAAACGTTCTAAAAAATAAAATAAAACCATGAAGCACTGGTCCAGCAAAACAAAAACACCCTGAAATCTGCAGAGCTTCACGCAGCCACGTTGGACATGATTTAATTCGCTCGTGACAAATCCACTTCCTCATTTCTGTCAGTGAAGGAAGAAGCGAACACCGCTGCGGGCTGACAGGCAAGGGCGTAGGTTGGGGGGCGTGGGTTAGGGGTTGAGAAGTTAGAAGCTCTGTTTTTATTGGCTGAATGGCTGGTTATAAAGTCTGTTTCTATTGGCTGGTTTACCGCGGGCTGCTCTCTGGTTTTTATAAAAGCTTTTATTACCACCGGGAGACGCTAGAGGCCTATAGTTTTTTTCAGAGATTACAGTAAATGTCAAACATCAATCTTTCGAGAGATAGTGGCAGAGTGAAGAAATATGTTTAAAAAAAAAACTACATACTGAAGCTTTAAACAGGGGCAGAGCCTCTGTGCGAAAACCTGTCCAGCATTAAACAGGGGCGGAGCCTCCGTGTGAAAACCTGTCCATCATTAAACAGGGGCAGAGCCTCCGTGTGAAAACCTGTCCATCATTAAACAGGGGCGGAGCCTCCGTGTGAAAACCTGTCCATCATTAAACAGGGGCAGAGCCTCCGTGTGAAAACCTGTCCATCATTAAACAGGGGCGGAGCCTCCGTGTGAAAACCTGTCCATCATTAAACAGGGGCAGAGCCTCCGTGTGAAAACCTGTCCATCATTAAACAGGGGCGGAGCCTCTGTGTGAAAACCTGTCCATCATTAAACAGGGGCGGAGCCTCCAGTGTGAAAACCTGTCCATCATTAAACAGGGGCGGAGCCTCCGTGTGAAAACCTGTCCATCATTAAACAGGGGCGGAGCCTCCGTGTGAAAACCTGTCCATCATTAAACAGGGGCGGAGCCTCCGTGTGAAAACCTGTCCATCATTAAACAGGGGCGGAGCCTCCGTGTGAAAACCTGTCCATCATTAAACAGGGGCGGAGCCTCCGTGTGAAAACCTGTCCATCATTAAACAGGGGCAGAGCCTCCGTGTGAAAACCTGTCCATCATTAAACAGGGGCGGAGCCTCTGTGTGAAAACCTGTCCATCATCAAACAGGGACGGAGCCTCCATGTGAGAATCTGTCCATCATTAAACAGGGGCGGAGCCTCCGTGTGAAAACCTGTCCGTCATTAAACAGGGGTGGAGCCTCTGTGTGAAAACTTGTCCGTCATTAAACAGGGGCGGAGCCTCCGTGTGAGAACCTGTCCATCATTAAACAGGGGCGGAGCCTCTGTGTGAAAACCTGTCCATCATCAAACAGGGACGGAGCCTCCATGTGAGAATCTGTCCATCATTAAACAGGGGCGGAGCCTCCGTGTGAAAACCTGTCCGTCATTAAACAGGGGTGGAGCCTCTGTGTGAAAACTTGTCCGTCATTAAACAGGGGCGGAGCCTCCGTGTGAGAACCTGTCCATCATTAAACAGGGGCGGAGCCTCTGTGTGAGAACCTGTCCATCATTAACCTGTCCATCATTAAACCGGGGCGGAGCCTCCGTGTGAACATGTCCATCATTAAACAGGGGCGGAGCCTCCATGTGAGAACCTGTCCATCATTAAACAGGGGCGGAACCTCAGTGTGAGAACATGTCCATCATTAAACAGGGGCGGAGCCTCCGTGTGAGAACCTGTCCATCAGTAAACAGGGGCGGAGCCTCCGTGTGAAAACCTGTCCATCATTAAACAGGGGCGGAGCCTCCGTGTGAAAACCTGTCCATCATTAAACAGGGGCGGAGCCTCCGTGTGAAAACCTGTCCATCATTAAACAGGGGCGGAGCCTCCGTGTGAAAACCTGTCCATCATTAAACAGGGGCGGAGCCTCCGTGTGAAAACCTGTCCATCATTAAACAGGGGCGGAGCCTCCGTGTGAAAACCTGTCCATCATTAAACAGGGGCGGAGCCTCCGTGTGAAAACCTGTCCATCATTAAACAGGGGCGGAGCCTCCGTGTGAAAACCTGTCCATCATTAAACAGGGGCGGAGCCTCCGTGTGAAAACCTGTCCATCATTAAACAGGGGCGGAGCCTCCGTGTGAAAACCTGTCCATCATTAAACAGGGGCGGAGCCTCCGTGTGAAAACCTGTCCATCATTAAACAGGGGTGGAGCCTGCGTTTGAAAACCTGTCCATCATTAAACAGGGGTGGAGCCTGCGTTTGAAAACCTGTCCGTCGTTTAAACAGGAGTGGAGCCTCCGTGTCCAACTGCCCCCTCTTTGCTGTTATGGCTAGTATCACTCAGTCCCCTGAGAATAACGAGCATCCATCAGGGCACTAACGATCCATGGTTAGGCTGACGGTTCTTTATCATGTGTGTGAACAGCTAGTTCTGGATGTCAACAACAAACTGGTTGATCCACCATGAGAAGGTGGAGTTTATAAGACTGAGTTTATTACAGCTCCTCAGACTGAAGAAGATGAACTGTTTGAACAGAGGACCTGACTTTACTTTGTTTGACATACAAGTACTTTATTTATTTATTAACCTTTATTTAACCAGATAAATCCCACTGAGATCACAGAGGGAGGTCTGGACCTGAAGCCAGACTATGGAGGGAATTAGAACAACAAAGACTTTGACATGTCCCTGCTATCAATGTGTTAAGTGTGACTTGTCATTTTAAATACAGTAGGATGTGTGTGTGTGTGTTTTCTGTAAGCTCTTGTTTTCACACACTGAACTTTGAATGGGTCACAGGTACGTGTTATCCCAAGTATGTGGGGGTGTTAGTTTCCAATTTACATATGTTGGTGCGTATCAATAGCTTGTCCTGTTATAACTGCTCCCCCTCACTGTCTCCTAACTCAATTGATAAAGCTTCTCGGATGAGAAGTGAAACGTCTTGTTTGTTACAAATAAAGTCCAGTTGTTCTGTATTGAACGCCTTTTTTGATTTTATCATGTCCTGGACGAGTGAGAATCTTCACCAGCAGACTACGGAGGAAACCGGAGAAAACCCACGCAAGCACGAGAAGAACATGCAAGCTCCACACAGAAAGACCCAGGTCCAACCGGGGATTGAACCCAGAACCTGGTTGCTGTGAGGCAACAATGCTAACCACTGAGCCATCATGCTGCCTAGAAGTACTTGTAAATTTACTTGTTTTTATAAGTACTTAGAAGTACTCATACAAACGTACAAATATCACCAGCTTCACTTTGTTTACATCATACTCTTAACAGTAAACAAACAACAGTAAACATCAGATGGTCTGTGAGCTCAAACAGGTGTTCTACTAAAATCTGCACCCCGTCCAAACAGAACTCTTCTTCATGTTCCTGATCAGAACTTTGACTCGGTTCTGTTTATCTGAATCAGTGATGTACTGAATGCGGTCCTATTCTGCGCATGTGCAGAGTTCTGTATCGATTATGGATCTGGTTCCACGCTCGCGCGCTTCGTTCATTTTATTGACGCGGACACGCGCCGCATGGCGCGTGCACACCGGGGTGTCAGCTTCACTCAAAGCGCGAGCAACTGCACGCGCATCGGAACCGTCAGCCGGGCTGGACCTGCTTCAGAACCTGGACCCTGTTCTGTACCGTTAAGCTCCAGGTCCAGGAACCATCAGAACCAGACCGGTTCCGAAGGGAACCCAGTGACAGCAGAAGAGTCCTGGTACCGGAACCTTCCGGTTCTGCTCGGGTTAGCTTCTGTAAGCTAACAGCGGCTAACAGGCTAACGGAACCAACACGAACCTCGGTCAAGAACCGAGTCCGCTGCGGCTTCAGAACCACAGCGGGCTCGGTTCTGGACCGAGGTTCGTGTTGGGCTCGGTTCTGGCCCACCAGCTGGATGTTCCGTGTGATGGCGGACAGTCCGGCCTCTGACACAAAATGGCGCTTTTCATCCTGACGTTACATGTCGCGCGCTCCCCGCGCGGACTGGACCGGGTTCTGCGGGTCCCCGGGACCGACACCACGCACGCGAGCGGCGGGGCCGCGGCCTCGAGAGCGCGCAGACATCCCGGTCACGGCGCGCGGGCCCGAGGAGCGTGCTCTCACCGTGCCGCGGGAGCTCCGGGTGTGTCCGCGCGCCGGGAGCGGCTCCGCGCAGGGGTTCGGTCCTGCCGGGCTCCTGGTTCTGGTTCTGGTCCTGGTTTGTTGTTGATGTTATTGACGAGGACGAGCACTGAAAGGCTTTGCACCTCACGCGCACACTGCGGCAACGCGCCAATATCCTCGGCCGAGCCTGCTCTGACGCATGCGCACTACGACACGCATGTTCCGATGGGTTCTGCCGAACTCTGGTCCGGTATCAGGTCCAGAACCTGGTTTCCAGGTCCAGAACCTGGTTCCAGGTCCAGAACCTGGTTTCCAGGTCCAGTTGTCCTGGTTGAACTAAAGATGACCCCAGGTTCGAGAAACCCTGAACGCAGCACAGAACTGTGGCTTTGAACGCAACACGAAGCTGCTGTAAGACCAGCAGGGGCGGATCTACTGGGGTGGCATGGGGTGGCAGTTGCCACCCCAACAGAGAGCCTTGCCACCCTGTTTGCCACCCCAGCTGGACATTACAAACGCAAACGTCTTTTTTCCGACAACATTGAATGTAGCACAATGTATATCAGTGGTCCCCAAACTTTTTCCTGTGAGGGCCACATAACTTTTCCCTTCTCTGGTGGGGGGCCGGAGTCAGTTTTTAACAGGAAAAAGTGTGACGATTGCAGGAGTGCCTAAATCAGGGGTGCCCAACCTTTTTTGAACCAAGAGTTACTTTTGAAGTCGGCAGTTTGCCGAGAGCTACTCGTCCAGTCTCAGTATCAAAAAACAAAATTTTTCATCTCCCTACTCCTCACTTCTTTAAAGTAAATAAAACAGAACGTAATGTGTTGCTAGTTTTATTTAATTAAAGTATTTTATCAAAGTAAAATGACGCAATATTTGAAAAGCACACCATATTTTTTAAAGAAACGAATAAACAATGAACTGAACAATATAAAACTCCCTCATTTACACTAACTATTTACAAAAAGTGACTTACAAAGGTGCAGATTTACAAATCTCCAACAACTATTTCAAACCTCAATAAAACCTAAATATCAAAACTAGGCAGCTGCTCTGTGCAGCAGGATGGTGTCATCTGGTGCAAGCTGTATAAAATAAATGTGTCTCTACCTTAGTGGCACTTCTGACACTGAGAGACATCTTCGGATGTAAGGATACTTTTCTTCTGAGAGCAGACTCCAGAACTCTCCATCCACGCCAGGTGATACTCGAATTACAGATGAGGCAAATAGACTTTGAATTAGAATAAACAAAAAAATACTCCTCCTCCCACTCTGTGTGAAAATAATATTTATGTGAAAGGGAGACAATTCAACTTACTCCTTCATCTTTAAAAACTGTGTTAGGATATGCTAAGTACTTGGTGACCGTACAGTACTGTACATGTATTCATTTGTAAAAAAAAAAAAAAATTTTTTTTTTTTTTTTACTATTGTTCTGGGGGCCGGACCAAATGTGGGGGCGGGCCGGATGCGGCCCGCGGGCCGTAGTTTGGGGACCACTGATGTATATGGTCCACTCCTTACCAGTTGGTGACGGTAATGCTCGCCTAACTTTCTTGCCATCTGCCAATAAATTTAAAGAAGAAGAAGCACAATGTACAACTGACTCAAGACGTCAAGTTCTGACTGAGTGGCGGGAAGTGAGAAATGAAATGAAAAGAGGACTGAACACACCTGTATTTCTGCTGCCTGTACTTTGGCTGTTTCATGTCTCTCCCTTTACATTGCATCATTTTATTTATATATACAGGTAGTCCCCGACTTACGAACGAGTTCCGTACCTACGGGCCGTCCGTAAGTCAAAAATTCATAAGTAGGATCACATAAAAAAATATTTGTTTGTTTTCATTTTTTTAATAAATAAATAGATGTACAGTACTGTACAGTCACCAAGCACTTAGCCTATCATAACACAGTTTTTAAAGATGAAGGAGTGAGTTGAATTGTCTCCCTTTCACATAAAGGGAGCTAGCTCCCTTTATGTGAAAGGAGCCTGCTAGGGAGGAGGGAGACAATTCGGCCGTGGCGTAGTGGTAATGGCAGCCGTCCCCTGATCGGAAGGTTGGCGATTCAAATCCCGGTTCCCCACACCATGTGTCGTTGTGTCCTTGGGCAAGACACTTAACCCCGAGTTGCTCCCGGTAGGACTGGAAAGCACCTTGCATGGCAGTCTGCCGCTACCGGTGTATGAATGTGTGTGGCATTCAATGTGTGTAGCACTTTGAGATTTTCACTAATGAAAAGTGCGTTATAAATTGAATTCATTATTATTATTATTAACTCACTCCTCAACTATGTTAGGATAGGCTAAGTGCTTGGTAACTGTACAGTACTGTACATTTATTTATTTATTATTTAAAAAAAAGTTTTTTAAATTTTTTATAATGAGATGCGTTCGTAAGTCTGAAACGTCGTAAGTCGGGGGCGTTGTAAGTCGAGGACTACCTATATACTGTATATATGTATGTGTGTATGTATGTGTGTGGAGGGGGAGGGTGTTGCCACCCCCTGAAACATCCTTGCCACCCTCTTGCCACCCCATAGATATTTTTCTAGATCCGCCCCTGAAGACCAGAACCACAGCTGATCCAGATGTGTGCACCTGCCACAGGTCCAGTTGGTGAAGATGGAACCTCTGGGACTAAAAGGTCCAAATCCAGTGAACCCGACAGGCACAAAGTTCAGAACTGTATTCTGGAGACCCATAAACAAACTAACAAAAACATGAATCCAACTGAAATAAACTCTGTTTCCCACAATGCACTGACTGCAGCAATTCAGTTCCCATGTGACGTAACATCAGGAGCAGTAAAACAGGTGTTGTTGTTTTTTTTCAATACAGATACAATTACAAGGATGTGAACAAAGGAACAAAAAAAAAAAAAAACAAGATTAACTATGCCAGGGGGGTGCCAGGTTTCTACAAATTACAGTATACATTAAATATATTCAAGGAGCTACAGCATTCAAACGTGTTTATAGCTTTTTTGTTGTTACTCTTCGAAATGGTGCATAAATATAATTCTATTTCTTTAATTAAACCTGGGAAAAAAAGGCGAAGATGATGAAAGTTTACATTTGTGAATACAGTATGGTATTTGCCAAATATAATTAAATTAATTGCCAGTTTTTTTTAACATTAATATTCTTTTTGTGAAAGCCAAAAATAATGTGTTCATATCTTAATGAAAAATTTGAATCAATATTACAGATGATAAAATTATTACAATGCTTCCAAAATGTCTTTATGATATAACAATTACAGAATAAATGACTGATTGTTTCGGAGTGCTCTTTGCAAAATTTACAGTTGGGGTCAATTGTTTTAATATATTTCTTCATGAATAGCCTATATGCCACGGGGGGCGTGACGTACTTCCGGCAAAATGCAACACCTACCCGCCACTTCCGGTTCCCATCCACCTCCGTTGTTGCTAGCGTTAGCTCCTAGTAGCAAACCATGACAACGAGCCGAAACGGGAAGCGGCCGCGCGCTACCGGCACTACACGTGAGTACCGTTGTGTCCGCCCACCGGTGGGAACAGCTGTTCCGCGGGGGGGTTTCGGCGAACATTTATCGCGGCTATCCGTAGGGGGAACGTCGCCATAATTTTATATGGTTTTATATGTGTATAGAGTTGTTATTGGTGTGTATGCCGATGTTTTATTAATTGTATTTAGTCATTTATGTTCGTGTCTTTCCCGCTAACCGGAAGTGCGCCGTCTGTCTAATGACTGCGGAGGTGCTGGAACGGAAGCCCGTGGCATATAGTCTATTGATTAGTAGGATATATTCTGTGTAACAGTTTAAAGTGAGACTAAACCCAGGTTGAGACGGTAACTCCTCCTTCCAAAATCTCCCTGAAAATGGGCGTGTCGAGAGACAAGGAGGGGTGGAGGTAGAGTTGTGCTTTTGTTCACGCCTCCACCTGCAACAACCTAAAACAAATTAAACCTCTAGCCAACAACATACACCAAGCAACAACAAAGAATAAACATGTAGATGTATTTATCTATTCCACCCATTCCATCCAAAACCAAAGGCCTAAAACAATGAAAATGAAAATAAAAATAAAACCGCTTGTCAGGAGTGAAATGCAGCACTTCCATATAAGGTATGCACTTCTCATCTCTGCAGGGGATTGGCTCTGCTTGAACCACCTGTGTGACATCACACATGAGCAGACATGTCACACATGAGCGTTTGCACAAATAAGAAAATTAAGGTGTAATCCACCAGTTCAACCCATAGAACTACCGTAAACACATTTTTAGACCAAATATTGCCAAATATTGCCAATTTACACAGATATGCACAATTATGTGAGAATAAACACAGCCATAGTGCTAGATAACATTTTAAACACATTCTAGGCGAGTTTATGAGCTAAAAAAAGTTAATTTTGGGTTTAGTCGCACTTTAAAGGAGACATCTTTCATTTTGTTGTTTATCATCAGTTTCTGATGAAATGTCCACACATTTTTCCATTGTGAGTCAGGGACAAAGTTTCAGTAGAAGACAGATGAGGGGATAGAAATAATATCCTGCTGGAACAGGGCACGGATAATTCTGTTGTTCCTACATGTTGAAGAAAAGCAAGCTTTACCAACAGTGGTGTCAGTTACATTCAAGAAGGATTTCTGTTCATCAAAAACATTGTATCTAAAGAGTTCACAAACAGCATCAAACACAATATACTCTTTAGTAGTGACAGCAAGGTTAAACTTCATGTTGAATTCATTATAACTGGGTAAACATCCATTTTTCTTAAACAGTTGACCCACTAGAAGGATGTTTTGGTTGAACCATTGTGGATAAAACAGTGATTTGTTATTGTAAAGGATAAATTTGTTATTCCAAATAAAAAAATTATGAGGGGAAAAATTATGTTTATAAATAAGTGCCCATGAAAGAAGTGTTTGTTTGTGAAATGCAGAAAGTTTTACTGGTACTTTATCTATATTGTAATTACAGAGGAGGAGAAAATCGAGCCCTCCTAAATTTGAGAAGATGTGATGTGGGAAAATATTCCACATGGAGGACGGATTTTTTAAATATGATTTTATCCAATTTACTTTGAAGGTATTGTTTAGAGTTGTGAAATCGAGAAAATTTAAGCCTCCTTTCTCGTATGAGCTCATTACCACAGATTTCCTACGTCTACCTTATAACGTTTTGCTAGTTTTTTGATACTTTGTTAAAAAAAATATATATCTTGTTTTTTTCTCTCTTTTTGTTTTCTATTGTTTATTGTTTGTTTGTTTATTGTTTAATGAAATTCTATCACTGCTGTTCATTGTTCTTTAGTTTTAGCAGGTCACTTTCGTAAATGAGCCCATGAGGTTCAAAAGATTTACCTGACTAAATAAAGGTTGAATGAATGAAAAAATGTAACTTTTCTAAACATATATTTTTAACATATTTCTTCACTCTGTCACTATCTCCTGACAGACTGATGTTAGCCAGGTAATCTCTGAAAAAAAAAATAATAATTGTCCCCTTGCTTCTCCAGGTGGTAAAAGCTTTTCTAAAAAGAAAAAGTGACCCGCCGTTTTCCAGCCAATAAACACAGAGTTTTTAATCAGCCAATAAAGCTGCGTTCCAGTTGTCCTCAACAGAGCTTCTCACGCCCCAACCCACGCCCCCGCCTGTCCCAGCCCCAGCGCCGTGCACGTTCTCATTCAAAGGATTGGAAAGCGATGCAGGACTGTTTTGTATGTGACACAAATGTATTAAATTCCCCTTCTTAATCCCTGATCAGGACTTTTATTTATTTATTTATTTATTTATTTTCAAAAGTCAAATAATCGCTTCATTCACCGCTCTGTACCGCTCCCTCTGCCGACTGCAATGAATGAGGAAATACAGCTGTCACGAGTGAATTAAAGTAGGGTTCAACGTGGCTACCCGAGGCTCTGAAGATTTTCTGGTGTGCTGGACTAGCGCTCCATGGTTTTATTTTATTTTTTTAGAACGTTTTATTAACATATAAACACAGAATATGCAGCGGCTCCGAGAGGACATGCAGTGGAGGCGGAGCTGATTTCAAGTTCAGCCACGGACTGTGGCTCTGCTTTTCCCTGCTGAAAATATTTCTAAGTCCTGCGCACAACAGAAAGTTACACTTAGCACCTTTAAGTAATGAATACGATTTTTCCATAGGAAATTAGCATTTGGTCAATAGTCTTCAGTGTTTGATTGTCTAAGTATAGGGAAAGTGCAGAATAAGTAAGTCGTGATATTCCTTCAGCTTTAGATAATAAAACACGTCCCGTAAAACTTAGGTCTCTTTGAAGCCAATAGATTAAAATGTTTTTTGGTTTGGTCAATTAATGGAGCAAAGTTTAAAGAGCATCTTTCTGAGTTGTTTTTGAGATAATTATGCCTAAATATGTTACACTTTCTTTGACAGGAATACATGTATTAGATATAAGCATAACAGGTGTTACACCAAATTCTGTGACTTATCAAATTCTGTGACCACAGGGGGCGACAGTGTACATTCCTCTGTATGTACGTCTTGAGTGGAAGTGAGAAGTGGAAGTGAGAAGAAGAGTAACAATGCCGAAAACTGCTCCAAGACTGAGGCCATAATGATTGGCACCCCTCACCAGGTACAAACATCAACTTTAACAACAATCTCCTTCTCTGGCCAAGACATCCCCCTCTCCACCTCTGTTACAAATCTTGGAATAAAAATGGACTCTCATCTTACATTTGAAAATCACATTAAGCCTAAAATTTCCGCCTGGCATTTTTTACTTGTTTTTCACTAGAAAATATGAAGAAAATGTTCTATGGACAAGTGCTTCAGCATATTTGTTCAGAATATTTAGATCTTTCAATATCTGGCATTATTTTACATTATACTTGTTAAAAACCATTTATTAAAACTGTTTAACATCAAGAAAATCAATAAGCGAAATTAGATTTTAGAGATTTTATGCAAATAAAACACTGCATTTGAACATGAATTACAGATTTTGCATCACAAATTAACAATTTCAACACTATAGAACATATTTACAATGTTTTTTTTATTCTCACTTATTTTTACAAATAAGAAACAGACTAACAATTCAAATTATTTACAGGCGAATTTCCCCTCCCTACATTTCTCATTATCTTCTACACAAACAAAGTACAAACTGATGAATACTATATGTTATAGACTTGATATACTATTCCAAAAACAAAATAAAATATAATAAATAAAATAAAACTATATCCTATTATATGTACCCAGTATAAAACAATTATCCACCAAATAACAGCCCTCATTCATTCAGAAATAAAATTCAAAAAGTTATTAGATTGTTAGATCAAATGTTTTTTTCAGCTTTTTCTTCAGAAGAACAAAAATAAACTTCTCCAAATTCAAATCATCCAGGAATCTTCTTATTGTCTTTTTATTCCTTGATTTGACATAGTTTTATCTGAATCTCTGCTCTGCTGCTCATGTTTTTCCTGCAGCTGCACTCTGTTCGTGCTGAAGACAAAAGACTCGCTTTCCAGGGCGTTTGCAGCTCTGGGAGGGTGACTACCGTAATACCAGCAAAAACAGCCTAAAAGCGCACTTTTTTTTCTTTCAAACACCGTTTGAATTTTTCTGATAGCACAAACGGTTGCAGAGTTACGGTAATCTAAAAATAGCTTGGGAAAACGTGTGGAAAAAGTATCGTCAGCGATAGCTGCGGTGTTAAAGGGTTGTTAAGCATCTGTTTAAAACTTTCTTCTTCCATCTTCGAAACATCTCCAGACTTCGCCCATCTCTGACTTTTTCTGATGCTGAGCAATTCGTCCATGCCTTTGTCTCCTCCAGGCTCGACTACTGCAACTCCCTGTTTATTGGAATCCCTGGTAAATACCTTCAGAAGCTTCAATATATTCAAAACAGTGCAGCAAGGATTTTATTGAGAGCTCGTAAATTTGAACATATTACACCCATTCTCCATAACCTCCATTGGCTTCCTGTCACCTACAGAATTCAGTACAAAACTGCTCTCATCACACATCAATGCTTACACGGAACTTCACCTGACTATCTAAAGGACATTCTTGCACCATATTCATCTACGATCACAGAACAGTAATCTCCTTCACATTCCATGAACCAAATTAAGGACCATGGAGACCGGGCATTCTGTGTGGCTGCCCCCCGCCTTTGGAACTCCCTCCCTGACTACCTGAGAGCTCCACAGTCACTGGTTGACTTTAAAAATGGCTTAAAGACCTTTCTTTTTAAGCGAGCCTATTCTGCCTCCACATGATTTTATCTTTGATCTTAGTTGATATTATTATTTTACTTGATTTTATCACTTGTTTTTATTTGATCTTTGATTTTTGTTGCACTTTGTAGCACTTTGAGATTTTTGGTAATGAAAAGTGCGTTATAAATTAAATTCATTATTATTATTATTATTATTATTAACAATTGTCTCAAACTCACTGGCTGGTGTCTGTGAGTGGGACATTGATAAAGACACAACAATCGGTAGTGATCATTATTCCATTACAATCAGAGCAGGAATAACAATACACAACAAGAGTAGAAAAATAAACAAGAAATGGAATTTTAATAAGGCTGTAATGGTTGAAAGGCAGAATGGGTTAAATTTAGCTATTTGAGTCAAACTAATCTAAAAAAAGTCGACATGACAAAGGATGTAAATAATATGAATAAATGTATAAATAAGATAATTCTAGAAGCAGCAGAAAATTCAATAAAGAAAGGAGGAAGACAGAATGACAAAAAAATAGTACCATGGTGGACAAGTGAATGTAGTGAAATAATAAAGTTAAGAAATAAAGCATTTAAAGTACTTAAAAGAAATCCAATTTACCAAAAATGTATTGATTATAAAAGAAATCAAGCTATGGTAAGGAGAATCATTAAAAACGCAAAGAGAGAATATTGGAGAAAATGCTGTAACATAGTGGGAAAAGAAACAAAAATTGAAAAAATTTGGAAAATAATTAAAAGAATGAATGTTATTAAAAAAGAATATGAATATCCAGTATTAAAAATAGAAAACAAAACTATTATAAAAGATGACGATAAAGCTGAAATATTAGCAGAAACATTTAGTAAAATTCATAGCTCGAGTAATATCAGTGAAGAAGTAAAGAAAGGTCAGGAAGCCACAAAACTAAAATACAAAGATTTGTTACAAAATACTAAAGAAACAAATAATTCATTAAATGAACCATTTACAAAAACAGAACTGAACTATGCACTAAGGAAAACAAAGAATACAGCATCTGGTAAAGATAACATTTGGTACACAATGATAGAACATCTCAGCAAAAACATCAAAAGACATAATATTAGAATTTTACAATAAAATCTGGGAGGAGGGGGAGCTGCCACAGAGCTGGAAGGAGGCAGTCATCGTTCCAATAGCCAAACCAGGAAAAGACAATACAAAACCAGAAAATTACAGACCAATTGCGTTAACTTGAAACATGTGTAAAATAATGGAAAAAATGATTAATAATAGATTAACTTATTATTTAAATAACAAAGGATACATATCTAAATATCAGAGCGGGTTTATAAAAGGGAGGAATACTAATGATCCAACTATTTGCTTAGAACACAAAATCAGAAAAGCACAAATCAACAAAGAAAGTGTAGTCGCAGTATTTTTTTGACATCGAGAAGGCATACGACATGATGGGTGATGTGACACATGATTAAGTGTCCTTGGGTGTCCTGAAAGGCGCTTTTAAATAAAATGATGATTATTATTATTATTATATGATGTGGGTGGACAGATTATTAATTAAATTATGTCAAATGGGGATTAATGGAAAAATGTACAAATGGGTTCAAAACTTTTTATCAAACAGAACAATAGAACAATGAGTTTGGCAAGTTAAAAAGTCCACCACCTGAAAACGAACCAACTGATCAGGAAACACTCATTCGAAAAGTACAGAGTTGCACTGTATGGCACTAACATCAATTCTGTCATGGACCTCCTACTGCATGCTCACTACCTTCACTCTGTGCTTGGACCTAATGCACCCCTAGTTCCTTCATTGTACAAGGAGCAACGGAGACCTGAACCCAGCTGTTTCAAGTGCTCATTACCGGGGTTCACCACCTGCACTTGCCCCAATTGTAACAATCAAACTTCTTCAACACTGACCACTGTAAATACATAAACACTGGGCCCAGGACATCCACCCACCCCGCCTGATTTGAAGGGACTAATGACTGATAATGATGTTGCCCCAGCCCAACACCAAACCAGGCAATCAGAAAATTTCAGAGTGGGGAGGACATTTCATCGAGGCCACCCTCCCTCCAGATGCTAACTGAGCTTCATCTACAATCACCTCCAGTCCAAGAGGACCCGTTCTTAGGACATGTAGAGGACAATGTTTCACAAGTACACTGGAATACTCCAATGAGAACTTAAGTGAGCTTTAATGCCACACTGGTAGAAGCTACTCTAGACACAGGTGCTTCCCTTTCAGCCGTTCGAGCAGACCTCATTCAAATCAATAACGCATATTCCAACAAAACAAACTTGTGGAATGGGCCACCAGTTAACCTAGCTAATAATGCCCCCTGTATTCCGAATGGTGTCGCTTGGCTAAATATTGGCTTCATGGACAAAAACTTTTATTAACGCTTTGTTGTAATTAAAAACCTTTCCACCCCCTTCATTCTTGGAATAGACTTTATGTCTAGAGCTTCTATTTCAATCCACATTCCTACCAGAACTGTGTTCAGGGATGAGATTCCCTGTCCCTTAGAGAATGATAATGTATGGTCCGCCCAACTACTCACCTGCAACTGAAACAATTGTGTCCCTCGAAACTCTGAACTCTGACCTCCCGGCAAAAGTCTCAGAGGCAAACCTTCAAGAGAACAATAAAGATGCTTTGCTTCACATCCTCTCTACATTTGGACCCATGTTTGATTGTTACCTTGAACAAACGTCACTAGCTGAACATGTAATAGACACTGGTGAAGCGAGGCCCATAAACCTCCCACCCTACCGCACATCACCAACAAAAAAAAAAATGCATAATTGAGGAACAGATGCAGCAAATGCTGAACGACGGCATCATAGAACCTTCTACGAGTCTGTGGGCAGCTCCTGTTGTCATCGTCAACAGACCAGGCTCAGACCCAAAGTTTTGTGTGGACTTTAGGGGTCTCAATCAAGCCACTCAGAAATACTCTTATCCTTTACCACGCGTGGACGAGTCACTAGACTTCTTAGCAAGAGGGAAATTTGTCTCCACTCTGGATTTAGCTTGAGGTTATTGGCAGGTTGCAGTCGCGGAGGAATCAAAACCAAAGACAGCCTTTGTTTCACACTGTGGCCTCTTCCAATTTCGAGTGCTGCCTTTTGGACTGTGCAATGCGCCTGCAACCTTTATGAACTCTGTCCTCGCTGGTCTCATCTATAAAACCTGTGCAGTCTACCTCAACGATATTGACATCGCCTCCCCAACCTTTGAGCAGCATTTGATAGATCTAGAGGAAGTGCTCAACAGACTACAAGCTGCTGGTTTATCCCTGAAACTCAAAAAATGCCAATTCGGCCAAAGTGAGCTCACCTTTTTGGGCTACTGCATCACACCATCTGGTGTTAAACCGGATCCTGACAAGATTAAGGCGGTAAAGGAATTCAACACACCGAGCAACGTGAAACAAGTCAGACAGTTCCTCGGCCTAACGGGTTACTATCGTCGCTTCATTCAGAATTATGCCCGCCATGCAGAGCCGCTTCATGCGCTCACAAGGAAAGAAACAGCTTTAATCTGGGACGACGACTGTCAAACCGCTATGGACGTTTTAAAAGAACATGTGACATCAGCTCCTATTTTGTCATTTCCAGACTTTACCCACCCCTTCTCCATTCACACTGATGCATGCGACGTAGGACTCAGTGCAGCTTTGATGCAAAAGGATGACAAGGATCGAGAGTATGTTGTGGCATATGCTAGCCGCTCCCTTCACAAAGCTGAACTTCCCTACTGTACTTCAGAGGAGTGTCTTGCAGTCATCTGGGCTCTTGAACACTTTTGCCCATATGTTGAAGGGATTCATGTCACAATCTTCACGGACCACAACAGCCTGAAATGGCTAATGTCTCTGCAAAACCCCACCACTGGCCGGCTTGCCCGCTGGTCACTTCATCTACAGGACTTCGATTTCTCCATCATGCATAAGCCTGGCATGCACAACAGAGTACCGGATGCACTGTCCCGCAACCCCCTACCCACGACTGGTGACAGTCCAACAGATCTCTTGCCAGAGTATGCTGTCATTGGCAGTTTGGACATTCGTGCCCTGCCCTCTGTTTTCCTCTCTGACCATTCTCAGGTGAGAATTACAGCTGGACGACTCTGTCACAGGTCCACAACTTAGAGACCTTGAAGTGAACTCACAAACAGCTCTGGAGGAAGGTAATTTATCACAATACAGTATGTTGTTTATGATTCACTGTTGTATTACAGAGACTAACTCTAAATGTACCTTGCACGCTTTGAAAGAACTGAAACTGTTTGCCCCCACCTCCATGAGAGGCACCTTGCTGAACTATTATCATGACCACCCCACTGCTGGTCACCTTGGTGTTTCAAAGACACTTACTAGATTACGTCTTAGGTTTTTCTGGCCTAAAATGGCTGCTGATGTTAAACGCTATGTGACTTCATGCTCAGTCTGCCAGCTTACTAAACCTAGCCAGAGAAAACCAGCTGGCCTGATGGTTCCCATTATGCTTCAGAAACCATGAGAGTATACCGGGGTAGACTTTGTTGGCCCTCTACCCCGCACTGCATCTGGCAATGCCTATTTGCTTGTCTTTGTAGATTATTCAAAGTGGATTGAAGTGTGTGCTGTCAGAGAAGCCACAGCCCAAGTCGCAGCTAGTAAGATTCTTAGTGAAATTTTTGCCAGACATGGTACACCCATGTCTGTTCATAAAGCAGGAAGGAGGCTTATTATCCCTCCTCTTACTGCAGTGAATGCGATACATTACCTATTGAGTCAGAGATTCTTTATCGTCATTTCACTACATGTGGTACATGTGGTGAAATGAGATTATGTACACAGGGTCCCAGTTACATCCAACAATAAAATTTAAAAGAAAAACTACAAGATCTAAGATATGAACTAAGAAAAACATCAACTGAAAATACACTAAGCACTAGTAGCATAAAAACATTACTTTGAGCAACAGCACAAACATGAGTCTGTGTGAGCAGATGAACATATTGATTACTTGTATAGTACCTATAGGTTTTTCGTATATTACCTATTGATTACCTGTATATTACGGTACCTAGAGCAGGGGTTGCACTCTGCGGCTCTTTCAAATTTTGACCAAAACTGAATTTTATTGGTTGTTATAACTAAAAGGTCTAGTTTTAGCAGTTTTACCATAATTTATTTAGCAAATATATGAATACTAGAAACATTACAAGGAGTAAAACATTCTCACTTTCACTTTATGCTTTATTTAAAGTAGGATACGTAATTTTTCTACAATGAAAAAAAAAACTCACAAGAATGCATAGTTTATTGTTTTAATTTTTAGAAACTGGACAAAAACTATATGATTTTTCCTTCTTTACAAGAATCTCGTGTTCCATTTTGCCTTAGAGTGTAAAAATTTCAATAAATGTTAATAATCATTAGATATTTTTAGTTTTATAAAATCACAACTGTCCAGAAAAGCACCCTCCAACAAACTTAGTGATCTGTGGGCCACCAGTTGAGAATCCCAGTTGTAGCAGGTGTTGTGGCTCCTGACACATTTAATTTAGTGAACAAAGGGGCAGAAATGGCTCTTTTGATCATAAAGGTTGCAGACCCATGACCTAGAGATTACTACCTATTGATTACCTATTACCTATAGATTCATTCAACCTTTATTTAGGCAGGTTAATCCCATTGAGCCTCGAGGACTTATTTACAAGAGAGACCTGGTTTTAACAAAGAATGATAACAGCAACAACAATAGACAATCATAAGAGAGGCATACAGATTTCTCTCTTTAAAAAAAAACAAGTTTAAAAAAGATGTTGAAAAGTAGCAAAACAGCTGGATTATACGGCAAATGTAGAAAACCAAAAACAGGATGTCTGCACTGGTTCAGATGACCTGTTTATTACCAATAGATTTCCTGTATATTACCTATTACCTGTTTATTACCAATAGATTTCCTGTATATTACCCATTACCTGTTTATTACCAATAGATTTCCTGTATATTACCCATTACCTGTTTATTACCAATAGATTTCCTGTATATTACCTATTACCTGTTTATTACCAATAGATTTCCTGTATATTACCTATTACCTGTTTATTACCAATAGATTTCCTGTATATTACCCATTACCTGCATATTACCAATAGATTTCCTCTACATTACCTATTACCTGTTTATTACCAATAGATTTCCTGTACACTACCTATTACCTGTTTATTACCAATAGATTTCCTGTATACTACCCATTACCTGTTTATTACCAATAGATTTCCTGTATATTACCTAGTGATTGTCTGTAGATTACCCTCTGATGGTGTGTGGTGCTCTGCTGGTCCAACAGGGTACAGTGAGAAGACCCAAGAATCCCTCATCCTCCCTGTATAACCTTGCTTCACAGGGGCGGAGCCTGTCTTCAGTACTCAACAGGTGAGAGGAAGGCACACTTGGATAATTCAGCAGTTCACCACAGTGCCAACGCTCAGAGGCTGTGCTAAAATACATTTCAAACTCAATATGTCTACCATAGGAACTGGATTTATTGTTTATATCTCAATGCACAGAATTCTTTAGGTTCTGTTGAACTTTATTAGGTCCGTTTTGTTCTGAAACATCATGTAAGTAATCTCTCCTGAGCTCTGTTAGTGGTTTCATCTGAATTCAAACATCTTTCTGCTTTATTTGGTTTAACCATGAAGTCAGAAAAAGTGTTCAATACAAAAACAACTGGACTTTATTTGTAACAGGAGACAAGTTTCGCCCTCTATCCAGAGGGCTTTATCAATTCAAAGAGCAGGCTGTGTCAGAGTGAAGTTATAACAGGCTGAGATGACACACACAAACCTATGTAAATTGAAAGCTGATATAACACACACATACCTGAGATAACACACACATCCTATGTAAATTGACGAATCACACATCCCACCTTAACAGTAGGGGTTTCTTAAAGGGGACCACACATTCAAAATTCACTTTTTAATGTTTTTTTTACTCAACTTTGGGTATTTACTTCATAAAAAAACAGTCCTTGTGCCAAAAAAATGCACCCAGTGGTTTATTTACTCTAAGTATATTTATTTAACTGTGACAGGCGCGAGGACAACCCACCTCGAACCTGAGTCCAGCCCCTCACCTAGCAACCCCTGGTTAGGCTCAACCCACTTCTGTATTAAACACATGACTGTTGTTTTTCATGATTTCATCTCATCTTTTGTTTATATGTTCTTAATTTCATGTGTACAGCACTTTGTTGCAGCTGCGTTTTTTTAAATGGCGTTATAAATAAAGTATAATTGTTATTTTTATGTTTTAGTTCAATTTTTAGTGTATTTGCGATCGCTCCCAACGCGCAGCCGGCATAAATTAAACGAGCGGACCCCCGCCGTAGGGACCCGCGGCAACGGGACCCTCTTCTGGCGCGATGGAGCGGAGCTTCAATTGTACAGCCTCGCTGCTGCCTCGAAGCAGCAAGGACCTTCTCCTTACGGATTAATTTACGGGAGACACTTGGTGAACTTTGTGTTGTCTTGACTGGAACAGCGATAACTCCCAAAATCGCCGCGTGCAACGAGCGGAGCTGGCGAACACCGGAAGAGGAACAAGCTAACATTAGCATCGGATTCGGGTGGTCTAATGCTAAAAGGAGCAGCAAATTGCGGCGCGCTCAGACGGGTTTCGGTAAGTTATCTTAAGCTAGCACTAACAGTAAGTCAAATGAGTAATAAAAAAAGAGCTAATTTTAAAACAACAACACATTACAGATACTGGCTGTTACAGAGGGCGTAAACAGATCGTTGAAGGGCGTGGACTTCAGAACTTGTATCAGAAACCGGTCGTTCAAAACGAAAGTTAAAAATGGCAGAATTAAAAAGGGTATAATTAATTATCTAAGAATTATTTTGTGTATTAAAATGAATTAATATTGTCAAGATAGCACACAGACATAACATAAAAATTTTAAATACTTACATGTGATCCCCTTTAATGTATTTGTTATGCATATGTCAGGTATGTGTGTGTGTGTCATCTCAGCCTGTTATAACTTCACTCTGACACAGCCTGCTCTTTGAATTGAGAAAGCCCTCTGGATAGAGGGCAAAACGTTTTCTGTTACAAATAAAGTCCAGTTGTTTTTGTATTGAACGCTTTTTCTGATTTTATCATGTCCTGGATGACTGAGAATCTTCACCAGCATTTTAACCATGAAGGATCCATCTTTCCTGTCTGGGTTGTCTGAAGACCCCTCAGGAGAAAACAGACCACACACCTCAAAAAGCTTTTCATGTCAGACAAAAGGTTTATAAAATAAGCACATTACACATGTTCAGTCGGACAAAATCTGAACTAATCACTGTTTGAAACAACCCAACACATTTTCAGGAAATTAAAATATTAATTATTTTTAAATCCAGACCCGTTGTCGTGGTGACAACAGGAAACAGGCTTTCTGTTCATCATCAAAACTACACTACCCATAATCACCTGCATGACAGATCAGGAAACAACACACCGTCCTGGCCACAAAATAATCAATAAATATTTGTAACTGATAACTACTGTAGATGCAGAATAATTCCCTCTCAGAGCTGACAGGGCATGAGAAAGGGGTGGAGCCACCACTGGGTTGAGCATCCAATCAGAGCAGCTCGTACTGCCGCAGGTGCATGCGCTGGATGATGTCACGACAGTCATTGAAGACACGGCGGATGTTTTCGGTGTCCACGGCACAGGTGAAGTGAGGATAACAGTAATGTTTACCGTCACCGCTGGATGTGCTGATCCTCTGAAAGAGCAAACATGTTGGATTCAACACGTGTGCAGAAGCATGCCAGCTTCAACACGGCTAGTTCAAGATTCAGTACATCTTGGCTTAACATCCAGATTCAACATGTTACAATCGTTATGTCTGGTTTCAACAAATGTACACGTTACATGCAGTCAATCTTGTAGAACACGTCAGGTTCAACACGGTTAGTTTAAGATGGGTTAGTTAACTTCTTAAATGTCTACAACTCATCCATCATATTTTTACCAGGAACTCATCTCTGATGAAGAATTTGGCACTGGTCACTTTGGGGTTTTCATCAGCATCTGGAACAGCTGGAGACAAAAACAATACAGTATGGACTTTACATCGAGTCCAGAACATTCTTAATAGTACATGTCAAGGGCGTAACTTTAGGTCTAACATTGGGGGGGTTATGCTATCTACCTATTTATTTATCGAATAAATAACTTTTTTTATGATTCAGGATATTTTAGGGTTAAAATATATTGTAATGCTTTTACTGTGATTTACTTAACTTTCCTGTTTTCTCTGTATTTATTCTGCTCCTTTTTTGTTCCACATAGGTTCAACAAGTAAGAAAAAAACTCACTATTTTTCTGCATTTTTTTCAGCCATAACACATATTTTACATTTTTAAGATTTATTATATAACATACCTCAATTTCACAATTTTCAAAGAGTGTGTATTTACCTGGTTCACTACAGTTTAACTAGGAAAAATTACAACAAATGATTCAAATACAGCCATAATATGACAAGAGCAGAGTAAAACCCTGCATCATACCTGTCAAGTTTTGGATTTAAAAATAAAGGAAATTTTCTGCCGGGTACGCCGAGCCATCCCACTAGCCCAGGGATCTGCAACCTTTATGATCAAAAGAGCCATTTCTGCCCCTTTGTTCACTAAATTAAACGTTTCCGGAGCCACAATACCTGCTACAACTGGGATTCTCAACTGGTGGCCCACAGACCACTTTAAGTTTGTTAAAGGACAATTTTCTGACCTGTAGTTTTCTGGCCATTGTAAAGCTGAAAATATCTAATGATTTGTTGATATTTTTACATTTTAAGACTAAAAAAGACCAGATTATCATAAAGAAGGAAAAATAATGTGATCTTTCCCAATTAAAAAATAAAATAATGAACTATGCAGGTCTAGGTAAATTATTTTAATCGTGGAAAAATTAAATATCCTACTTCAAATAAATAAAGTTAACTTATGTTTTACTCATTCTATTAGTTCTAGTATTCACACATTTGCAAAGGAAATGACAGGAAAAACTGCTAAAACTAGCCCTTTTTGTTGTTATAAGAACAAATAAAATTCAGTTTAAAGTTAGTTTTGATCAAAGCTTGGAAGAGCCACTGCTGAGGGACCAAAGAGCCGCATGTGGCTCCAGAGGGCTGCAGACCCCTGCACTAGCACAACCAAAGTCCAGGACCCCTTACATTTTAAGACAGGTTTACAAGAAATCTAAAATAACTACCTATCAGCCTCTTTCAAACCAGTTATGTGATCACAATCTGATAGGCCTACCTTTGTGCTTGATGGATTTTTCATGCTGACGGACATCGTTCCTTCCCCCATGAGAGACACTAAAGTCGCAGTTACAAATCTTAAAAAACGCGTAATTGTGTCCCACCCTACTCTTCTTAAGGAAAGTAAATTCGCTGTCCCATTTTTCAAGATATTTACACGAAGTCTTAACTTTTTTGGCAGGGACGCCTTCTCTCTCGTTACATTCATCTCTGTGTTTTTCCGGGTTTGTGTTCCCGCTGCCAGCAGTAACATCGCGAGAACTGCCACCGAGGCTACTGCAGGGGGCAGTTCTCGCGAGGCTAGTGACAGAGGCAAAAAAATGTGTCCCCGGCTGCTGCTGGAGGGGGGAGGAGGAAGGGGGGGCGAACGGCAGCTTTGAAGGCAGAGAGAGAGCAGTCGCGCTCGCTCCTCCTCCGCGCGCACCTCCAGTTAATCCGGGAGCTTGAAATGAATGATGCCATTTTTTTGGGGGGGTTATATTGACTGGATCCAATTATTGAGGGGGTTAAATCCCCCCCATCCCCCGTGTAAATTACGCCTATGGTACATGTATGTCGATGCATGTTTGTAATATTTTTACCTTCAACAGGAACCTGGTAGTTTTTATACTCTGGAAAATAATCTTCCAGCTTAGATTTTCCTGCCAGAATCTTATCAGCCAGAACATCCTGTTTGTTCAGGAACAGGATCACTGAGATGGTCTTCAGAAACCTGCAGCCAACCATAGAGTAGAGCGTTATCTCCAGTCACTCAGCATGTTCTTCTTCTTTCAGCTGCTTTCTCTTCAGAGTGTGCTGGTGACGATTCTCATCCAGGACATGATAAAATTAAAAACAGAAACAACTGGACTTCATTTGTAACAGAAGACGTTTCGCTCTTCATCCGAGGAGCTTTCTCAATTCTCTTCAGAGGTTGCCACAAGTCCTCCTCCTCCATCTCACTCTGTGAGCCTCTCTGACTATGGACCACTCAGCACCTCTCTGTGGTAAGAGGCACAGTGCTGTTCCTGTGCTATGATGAACTCTAACCCCTGACTTATTTCATGTAGATGATCATGTAACTGACCTGCAACTGTTTTCTCTAGAATTTTTTAGATGAAAGTTAGATTAGATATAGATCTATAATTGACTTGGATTTCTGAGTCAAGTTTATGTTTCTTGAGTAAAGGTTTAATTACATGAACCTTAAAGCTCCGTGGTACGTAACCGTTTATTAGAAACAAATGATCAGATCCAAGATGTGGTTGTTAATTAAGGGAAATAACCTCTTTAAACATTCTTATTATCATTATAAACAATCTGGTTGGGATGGGAAGGATGGTTTGAAATTTTTCTCTAATTGAAATAATTTTATCTTTTATTACTTATCTCTCCAAGATAAGTAAAATTCTTCAACGTTAGTGGAGAATTCTTCAGGCATTTTCTCACCCTCAAATATTCCATTAAATATTTGAGTCAAAAACCTCACTGCCACTCTCCAAGACATTTCCAAACCTCCACTGGTATGTCATCAGGTCCTACTGCCTTCCCCTTCTTCATTCTTTTCAGAGCTTTCCGGACTTCACCCTCACTAATCTTCCCACTTCCTGGTCCACAGTTTCTATTGACCTCCACTCTTCTTTCTCTTTCATTCTCTTCATTCATTAGCTCCTCAAAGTAATCCTTCCATCTTCCTGTCACATTCTCCTCACTTGTTAGAACATTCCCATCTTTAATAAGCCTAACCTGCTGCACATCCTTTCCAACCTGATCCCTCAGTCTTGCCAATCAGTACATGTCCTTCTCGCCCTCTTTAGTGTCCAGTCTCCCATACACTCATTGTACGCCCTCTGCTTTGCTTTAGCTACTTCCCTCTTTGCTCTATGTCCCATCTCCTTATATTCCTGTCTCCTCTCTTCAGTCCTCTCACTGTCATATTTCTTCTTGGCTAATCTCTTTCTTTGAATGGCGTCCTGCACTTCACTATTCCACCACCAGGTTTCCTTTATCATCCATTCTCTGTCCAGATGACACACCAAGTACCTTCCTACCTGTCTCTCTAATTACTGTTGCTGTAGTAGCCCAGTCACTTGGAAGCTCTTTCTTACCACCCAGAGCCTTTAACAGCTCGTCTCTGAATTTCTCACAACATTCTTCCTTCTTCATCTTCCATCATTTGGTCTTCTTCTCTGGTTTTACTCTTGTTCTCTTCTTCACAACAACAGTCCTACACAGTGAAGGGAGTTATCTCCAGCCAATCAGAGAGCAGAGGGGGACTAGTTTTTGTACCTATTAGTCCAGATGGATCTAAAGAGGTCGAGTGACTCTCGCAGCCTATTAGTCGAGTTGTCCTCTCGGATCACCATGTTGTAGCTGCTGCTGGCGGCCACAAAGATGATGGCTGTCACATCTGAGGCAAAAAAGAAAAATGAATCAAAGATCTCCTATAGTTTTGTTTAAACTTATCTTTGTGTTCTTACCATTGAAACACTGGATCCACTTCCTGCGTTCATCTCTTTGACCACCTACATCAAACATACTGAAAGACAGTATGCATAACTGATCCCTGAAGAAAACTTCACCATGCCCTGCTTTGTTCCGACCATTCATAGACTCATACATGTTTTCATGTGTCCAAATCTGACAACCAGAATTAATTTTAAACTCACTGGAAGTTGACTTTATCCACCTGAAACCGGGTTTCAAAAATCCCTGAGGTCAAAACTCGGCAACGCAACAAATCCTGCAGAAGGAAGAAGTGTAAACTGGAGTCATCCTGAATTCTGCTGCCTGATGGGATGAGCATTACCTGGTCAGTAGGCGTGTAGTCGGTCCTCCTGATGGCTTCCAACTTGTCCAGGAAGCTGGAACACAGAAGAAAGATTGTTCATTTATCTGCAGGCTGCTGTTTCTAACATGGACACTAGATGGCAGAAAAGGCACGTTACTTCAAGTTTATTTGAGAAACCAACTACAGTACAGCAAACCCTCGACCTACGTCACC
>JBBPBX010009883.1:0-35216 GCA_038048925.1 Garcialebias charrua
TCTACCTCTTTGTTTTGTTGAAGAATGCAAACGGTGAATTAAAACACATCTGACAGTTTGTATCCAGCTCCATGGCTGCTCTCCCCACCACCACCCCCCCAGCTGTCAGAAGGCTTCATTATTAAAGATTTATGGCAGAGTCTGGGCAGCTCCTCCAGAATCTGTTGTCAGACAGACCCCGTGTCTCACGTCTCACTGCCACTAACTGGAGGTGACATGGAGACGTGCACAGATCACGTGCACACACATTTTCCCTTATGGTTTACTACTCTAGGACTGTTCACGCCACATATCGTTTCAGTAAGAACAAATAAGATCGATGAAGTTTCATCTTTCTAAAATCTGGTTTGACAAACTGATCATTACTTTTGAATCTGTTAACAGGCTTGAAGTCTGTTTTCGTCTGTGTTGTACAGTCATGGTGTCGCCTTGTGACTAAATCACAACTGGATTAGATTGTAGTTTTTTTTTTTTTTTTTCAGTTGTAGTGTTTTTATAGTTTGTGTTTCAAAAGTGAACACATTTGTGACTTAGTGCTACGTCATTTTCAGGTGGTTTTTATCTGCTGCTGGAAGCAGAAAGTTACTAATTGTGTGTGTGTGGATGAGTATGCACATATATACCTTTAAACACCATATTATTACCCAACCATGACATTACAGTAATACTTATCAATAAATACTTTATATTTTATGAATTAATAGTTTAGAATGACATACCGTAATCACTGTTACTGAAAGCAGGTCCTTGAGCAACATCTAATGTTGAACTTACAGTATTTCTTGCAAAGTATTTTTTATTTATTTGTATTTAATAAAAAGCTAGTAGACAAACTGTCGGAGTTGGACTAATTATATTCTCATTTATGATTGTGGTCTGATTTCTTGTGCAGAAAAGCTCAGGAGCAGCAGAAGAAGGTGGTAGTAGCAGGTTGTGTTCCTCAAGCTCAGCCTCGGATGGACTACCTCAAAAGTATCAGCATCATCGGGGTATGTCTTTATTCTGCACGTTTAGCTACCAAAATACATCAAGATGTTGGTACTATGTAAGCTGTTGTACGATAGAAACTGTTGTATGTATACAATACACATGCCCGGGTCTGTAGTGAGTGATGAGAGAAGGTGAGTGTGTGAGCAGACTTTAGAGCAGGGGTCACCAACACAGTGCCCCCAAGGACCATTTGAGGTGCCCGCGGACCTGTTCTAAAAATAGCACAACTCAATACTAAGTAGCATTTAAAATTTCATTTCATTCAGTTGTTATTCTTTTTTTGTATTTATATATATTTTAAAATGTCTATCTTAAAAATATGTTCTTAAAAATATGTTTATTATAATTTTTTTTCAATTTACGCTTTGTTATTTCCGGAGAGTTTATCAAATTGGTGCCCTTTGTATGACTCCGTACGCACAAAGTAGCTCTCAGTTTCAAAAAGGTTGGTGACCCCTGCTCTAGAGGTTCGTGGTGGAGAAAGAAGTTAATGAAGCTAAAGGTGATGTTCTCACAGGAAGTCCCTAACATGGTGTTCTAAAACTCTACAATTCAGTTCAGTTTGTTTATGTGGTACCAAGTCACAGCAGACGTTATCTCAGGGCACTGAACAGAAACATTCACATATATAAAAATTCAATTAGTAACATTATTTATCTTAGAGTATGTAAGACAGAGTGATACTTTAACACCATTAATCCTGACCCGACGTGTAAAAGCAGTATTTCCTCTACCGTTCTTCAAGGAGGGCGTACTGCCCTGTCAACTGAACCGAGCGCCCTGCCTACAACAAATGTCGGCACTGACATAGCGCTAAGCTAGCTGCGCGCAATACGGATGCAATAGCTAAATAGCTAGACCCCCCCCCACCCCACATACACACACACACATACACAAGAAAAGAGATGCACAACCTGCCAAGGCAAGTGACTTAGGAGAAACACTGAAAAGGTGAATACAGAGAAGTACTGTCAGATTACAAAAACTAATCTAAATATTTCCTGCGAGCGATGAACCAGGCTGGCGGCAAGGCAGAAACCTGAAAGCAACATTACCGGTACATATATTTTCAAGTAGGGTTCTGTTGAAAGACACTCTTTTCTCATTACCTTATGTGCTGTAGATAGCCCTTTGAGGAATAGAGTTTATTGTTGGTGATTTAAATGTTCATGCTGATGATGTGACGCTGTATTGTTTTGCTTTATTAGTGTTTAGTGTATATCCTAGTATATATCTTACATCTTTATTTACTGTTTGTTTTTAAGCTTTATATTGTTGCTATTCTTGGGTGTAACTGGGACCCTGAGTACATACCGGTAGTTTTGTTCCACCTCATGTACCACATGCAATGTGAATGACAATAAAGAACCTTGAACTTGAACGTAAAGGGTAGTCAGAACAGGGCCAGGACCAAAAAGGATTTCTACCATCTTACAAGTGGTTCATGCAAACACTGATTTATAAACCTCAACACAGAGCATGGCTCTTTAGACAGGGCCTTCTGGTCACTTCCAGCAGGAAAAGTACAAATATGAGGCATACAAGCTGTGTCACAATCACAGAGATTGACAACTAAGTTTTACAAGAAAATGCACACATGGACAAATGACTTGCTGTGGATGGGATACTGCAAGTTTATTTTGTCTCCATTGTTGACTGCTTTACCATAACTAATCTATCTGAGTACGGTAAACACGTGGTTTGTTACACTTACCACACCTAAAGTGCTGCAGATCCACCGAAACATCCGGTGAGATCATCAGATGAAGTCTGTGACAGTGTTCAGGCTGAACTATAAAAACTGGGAGGCGTACATTTGTTTGTGCTGTCACAAATGACCTGGATTACACATTGATACAAGAAAACACACAGAGTGCTGCGTGAGACACACGCTCTGCTCGTGTTTCTGTAGGAGCTCCATAATGAGCGTGGCAGTTGGTGGCTTATTCAAATCAGATGCAAATAAGTTCAGGGTTTGTGATTATTGATTCCACTAACGGCTCAATAAGAGATGTTGTCATAAAAGGGGGTTTCTCTTTGAATCCATTTGCTTTAATCAGCCTTTGTGCTCATGTTGTTGTTTTCTCTGATGAAATGAATGATTGGGGACTTTGTGTAAGGTACGCACACACGCATGCACGCACGCACACAGACACAGACACAGACAGACATACAGACAGACAGGATCACTCTGGGTTTGAGCTTGAGCTACATCAGATTACTGAACTTGGCCCTTTTAAATCAAAGCTTAAGACTTTTTTTTTATTCCAACAGGCTTTTAGTAATTAAATATGTGGTGACATTTCTGGTTTATTTTTGCTATTATGTTGTTTTTTTCTTGATTTTTAACCGGTTGTCATAAGTACTGTACTGTTTTTTGTTAAAGACTGTGTAAAGTAAAATTAAATTTGTGTTTTGAGTTTGTCACACGGCATAAATATGTGTTATTAATCACCCATATAAATCTGACTGATTAAAAACATTGTTTACCTTATAAAATTAAGTCTCAAATATAAGGAAAAAACATGATTTTCCCAGGGTCTGGAACGGTGGGGGCGTGTCAGCGCGTGGGCGTGGTTTCAGCGCAGTTCTGCAGCTCAGAGCAAGTAGGAGGACCCTCTCGCTCAGAGCTGAACTGTGTGTGGAGGAGGAAGACAGGTTCATCAGTAAACCTGCTCTGTTTGCTCCTTTTTCCAAGAGTTACGCTGTTTTTAGTGCACAAACAACTCTGGTTTTATTTTAAAAGTTGAGGACACAACTATAATTCATAACTCCGCTGTTCTGTGTTTAGAAGATGAGCGGACTCGCGCGGCTGCACCCGGTCCGACCCGACACATCGCATGCGGGGGCTGTGTTGGTGATTAAAATAAAGAGTAATCACGTTGATAACTAAGTATGCAATGGACCTGTCGCATTTTCTTAGCAAAAAAGGAGCTTGTGAACTTGTAGGGCACAGGCTTAGCAATAAAAAAAAGAAAGAAAAGAAACAGGAAAGGCGGCGGCGGTGTCCGGAGGCTGAGGAGGGAGACGGTCAGTAGCAGGTGCCCTGACCATTAAAACATCCAGGGAAGATGCAGGAACGAGGCATAATTGATTAGCTAGCTAACAATGAACAAAATATCTATGCTATTGCTATCTGATGCTATCTGCGATTCGCGAGTGAACGGCTCCACCCATGCGAAGAACAATTTATATGACTGGAGCAGCAGGGGGTGGGGCTATACTAATGAGGACCGCGTGACGAAACGCGGTCACGTTTAAAACACGCCTAAAAAATCCTGAAATAGAAATATGTTTATACACAGTTTGCTCTATAACTCCAAAATTAATTGAGCTACAATTTTGAGACTTTTTACTCATTTACAAGATTACAATTATCACATTTATAATGTTTATTTAAGAAAATATTGAAATTCACTTTACACGGTCTTTAAGCACTTTGGTCACCATCACCATTGTTGTGTAAAGTGCTATAGAAATAAATAAAATGAAATGAAATGAAATGGGTTTGTGTCCTCACGATAAAGTTTGAATGATGTTGGTGAAAATTCAGATTTGTTTTCAAATCTAAGCCTAATTACTTGAAATTATATGAATTTTTTTTCAGAGTAGCCAATGTAAAGTAAGAGTTTAGACATTATGTACTGTATAAGTAAATATTATAAATGGGAAACAAAAAAAGTACATTTTATTGAAACAGGAGCGTCTGGGTGATAGCACACAGAGTATAATTAAACGTTTAGGATATTTACATTTTAAACCATCAAGTAAAACCATTGTGCCTCACATGCATGTGAGGCACAATGGTTTTACTTGATGGGCGGCTGTGGCTGAGTGGTAAGAGCAGTTGTCCTCCAATGCCAGAGTTGGGGGTTCGACTCCACCAGCAGTCACATGCCGAAGTGTCTCTGGGCAAGACACTGAACCTCTCATGGCCTCCAATGTGTGTCCCATCGATGTATAAATGTAATAAAGCACTGATTAGTCTCTTTAGAATGATTTGTTCAATAATCGTTGTAGAGAGCTACCGGTAGTAGAGTGTGTAAATGAGGACACAGATTGTAGTGTAAAGTACTTTGAGTATCTTGATTAGATAGAAAGGTGCTATATAAGTACAGTCCATTTACGATTTAGTCCATTTACATGTCTAAATCTAGTCTGGTGAGTTTTCAGGAGTAGTAGTTGAGCCTGTTGTCATCTCTGCCACTGATGCTGCTTCCTCTTCAGTCCACGGTTGCAACGAGAAAAAATAGTTTGTGTTCAGGTCTTGTTTGGACCTCAGTGTCATCAATACCTTGCAGATATCTGCTTCCCTGTCAGACGCTGCAGTCTGAGTCAAAGCTCGCTGTGGTTCCGAGGGGAAGTTGTTGTGAGGAAGCTCCAGCTCTGAACTGTTCTTTTATCAACTACTAAAACTTCACAGTCTTTGTTTTCAGTCATTTGCTATTTGAAAGGCTTCTTGCAGAGGCAGCCTGGGTGTGCTCGTTGCAGGTCGTCCAACTGGTCAATAATCTTGGCTCCTAATATTTTATAAAATACTGTAGTTCTAAAATACATAAATTAAGTGTAAAACACCATTCCAGTGTCCTTTTTCCTGATGGAGTGTTTTATCCTCTATCTGTGGAAGCTGGTTTGTTTGCTGCACACTGTTTGATTTTTGACTTCGATGAAGACAACCCAGAGTTGCTCTGAATTAGTTTGCAGAATGTTGGTATTACCAACTCTGTACTGTAAGAAGGGACACCTGCTGCTGCTCTGAATGGATCCAGATTGCTTGGCCATTACAAGGAAATAGGTTTTACATCAGCATGTCAGAGTCATGCAGCTGCTGCCTGTGAAGCACAGCGTGCATCCATGTGAGGAGTGTTTATAGAAAAAAACCAAAGGTTTGTTGGGTAATGGACCTGGAGGCTCAGAGAGGCAACAGTAAGGGCCAGAGTGCAGAGAAACTAAGAGAATCAGATGATGGAGGGATGCTGTGAGGAATGAAAAGAGAAAATGATGTCAAGGAAAATTATAATAAGACTGTTTCTAGCTCTTTAGTTCTCTGCCAGGGTCTTTTTTATTATTTTGTTCTTTTCACAATGATACTGGAATGGTAGGTGGACAAAATCACTTTAAAATGTTCTACCTGCTTTTTAGATTAGTGCAACGTTGTATTACGGTAGTCTGATTGTATTGAAACTACACACAGTGGAGTTTATTATTTTTATTATGTGTTGAGCTTTAAATACTCACAATTGTCCAAAAACAACATAAGTAAACTGTTCACTTTACAGTTTTTATATCTCCATTATTGTCATTTTATTCTAGTGTTTTATAGCATTACATGGACAGTTCTGGTTTTAAAGTGGATTATTTTTATATTATTTTGTAAAATAAGTGATTTACATCACCCTCCCTCCAGGGAGTGCTTGTCCAGCAGCATTGCAAACTGAAACCAAATATATGGAAGCGGTTATGTCACATATTTAAAACTAAAATGGATTTGCAGAAATGCTTTTTCATTTCAAAGTCAAGCAGCATTTTTTGACTCATAAATACAATTTAAAATGAATAATCCAAACTGCATTTTCATTTTCTTCTTCGAGACTGCTCTATTTGTAAAATTAATTAAAATGATAAATAAAATAACGTTTAACATTTAATTTTCAAAATATGTCCTAGTAAAAAGGGACCAAAATTCATTTTGAAATGTCAATTTTGAAAATTAAAATGAAATAGCAGAAATGCTTTTTCATTTCAAAGTCAAGCTGCCTTTTTTGTCTCATAAATAAAATTTAAATTAAATCATTTTCATTTTCTAAATCAAGACTGCTCATTGTGTAAATTAATTAAAAAGATAAATAAAATAACGTTTAACATTTAATTTTCAAAACATGTCCCAGTAAAAAGTGACCAAAATTCATTTTGAAATGTCAAATTTGAAAATTAAAATGTATTAGCAAAAAAGCTTTTTCATTTCAAAGTCAAGCTGCCTTTTTTGTCTCATAAATAAAATGAAAAATAAATCATTTTCATTTTCTTCTTCAAGACTGCTCATTGTGTAGCAGAACTGCAGAGGAAACTAAGAACAATTTGCATTTTCATTTTCACTCTGAACCCTGCTCAAAGTGTAACATTAATCAATCTCAGTTGGCAATTCCAAGTGGCTGCTTCACAACACCCACTGAATCACTGATTGGCTGTTTTAGCAGCAGGCAGAGTTTTAGACAAGGAAAGTGTCTTGCTGCCGCTGGTTGGTTAAACAGATGTCTCCCTGCAGTGTGCGCGCACACACAGTTGCTCCGCTGTAGAAGCTGCAAAGCTATACAGTATATGTTAGGGTTACTGAGTTTAATTTCTGTTAATAACTGATTACAAATCAGCGTATTTTACATGGGCGTAGCCAGGATTTTCCAAGGGGCTATTCCTTAAAAGCAAAACTGGAACAACAACATGCAACATACCTGGTGGTCCAGTGGTTAGAGCATTGGGTTTCAGTTCCAAGCCTTTTCTTGACTCTGGTTCAAATCTCACTTGGGACAACTTATTTTACGTTTGTCTTTTATTGGAGAAAAAAAAGAAGTTTGTGTTTATGCCTGTGGTTAACACAAACTCCTTTTTTTTCTCCATCTCCATCCATCTCCACATGCTACTCGATACACACCAGACGCAGTGTTTTCACATGTACACTGTAGAGGAAATGGGGCTGTAAATATATTTTTAATTATCTGTTATGAGTTAAGCTCATACAATATTCGTGTAATATGCAAATAACCTCATGTGTGGGCACCACCTCTCCTTAGAGAGGAAAAATCAGTCTCTATTTACCCCCAAAATAATGTAATGTAGTGAGTTTTTTCTCGTGTTTAAAGAGCATCAATTTAGTAATACACATACTGTATATGCCAAAATAAATTCAGTTGAATTGTATGTATTTTATTATAAAAATACTGTAATAATCTGATATGGTGAACATTATACATGACAAAAGTTAATTGAACATAACTGGCTGTTTTTTTTGTTTTTGTTTTTTATTTCTGTATTGTTTAGCACTTTGTGCACCTTCTGGCTGCTGAAAAGGGCTCTATAAATAAAGATTGATTGATCAAATGACTTTGATGAGTAAAATAGATTAGACTTAAAAGGCAGAGGACTACGGTAGTTCCTGTTTGTGAAGTGGTTAAAATGTTGTAAGGTGAGCTAAGTTTATTGTGATGTAGGGTCACCAGAAAGGCATTGAAAGCCTCTGTCCTACCTGGATGTAGATGATCAGGAATGATTCCGACAGCTGCTAAATGATACCAGCAAGGCCTGAGATGTTCCAGTGACTGAGAGGTTGAAGTTTCCTCAAAGTTCAGTCATCGATATAGATGGACAAAGGTCCAGCCACTGGCTCTGGAAGTCAGCTGGGATTTACCACTTTGTGGTGTGATGGTTGCCTGGCAGACAGCTCTCTAGTCAAAGACAGCCTGGTTCTGATTGGGTTCTGTATCTTTCTCTTCGTTTGCTCAAAGTCGTCTGCAAAAAGGATCTTCTCTCCTCTCTGAGGTCACGTGCAGAAATGTTTCTCTGGAGTTTTCTGGACTCCAGAGCAGTGTGTAGGCTTCGGAGCATCTCCAAAGCGTGTGTCTTCACTCCGTTCTTTGTTCTCTGTGTGAAGTGTGTCTCCAAATAAGTTGATTCTGAAGTGTCTCTCTAAAGGTTTTTTTCAGGAGTTTTTCTCTAAAAGGGAAACTTAACTCTGTGTTAGAACAGAGATGAAGGTCCACCTCGGATAAGGTGGTCCTAACTCTTGGCTTGTTTTTATAAATCTAAAGTCCCTTTTTCCTCTGCCTTAAAAGTTTTCCTTTTAAAAGAGAAAATAAGACAAATGTATTATCTTAAAGATTACTTAAAGCTGCAGTCTGCAGTTCTGTAGTGCAGCCTGTAAGTTGTCTAAAAATATATTTTTAACATATTTCTTCACTCTGTCACTATCTCCTGACAGACTGATGTTAGACAAAGTAATCTCTGAAAAAAAGTATAGTCCCCTTGCTTCTCTAAAAGCATTTCTAAAAAGCCACAGTGACCCGCCGTTAACCAGCCAATGAAAACAGAGTTTTTAACCAGCCAATAAAAACAGAGTTTTTAACCAGCCAATGAAAACAGAGTTTTTAACCAGCCAATAAAAGCAGAGCTTCTCACTTCTCACGCTCCTAACCCATAAGATACACACATACCTATGTCAGTGTATGTGTGTATCTTGTGTCAGCCTTTAAAACTTGATCCCCACACTCACTGCTCTTTGAATAGAGAAAGCTCCTCGGATGAAGAGCGAAACGTCTTCTGTTACAAATAAAGTCCAGTTGTTTCTGTATTGAGCGTTTAAAAAAAAAAAAAAAAATTCTGCTCAATGTGTGTTTGTAGAACATTAGTGTCCTATGTTTGACTGCGGGCTTCTTTTGTCAGCATCAATAAAGCCTTTCCTTTGTGCCTATCTGCATTTCAGGTCCAACAGATCGACCGAGTGGTGGAGGTAGTTGACGAGACTCTTAAAGGTATTTTCGAACATGACCTCATACATGTGCATTCACACACGCAAAAATGTTAGCTGTAAGGCACCGATCAACAACTAAATAAGTCATGTTGGTGTGGAAAAAGCTGTGAGTTTCACCTCTGTGTGAGTTTTTTTTTAATCCAATGGCGTGTGTCTGCTAGTTAACAGGACATCTGTCAAGTCCAGAATTGAATTCAAAATCTTACTCTAACATACAAAGCTCTCATCAACCTAGCTCCATCTTATATTACAAATCTTATTGTTCCATATTTTCCTAACAGAAGACTCTGCTCTCAGACTGCAGGTTTACTCGTGGTTCCTAGAGTTTCCAAAAGCAGAATGGGATGAAGATCTTTCAGTTATGGCTCCTCTCTTGTGGAATCAACTTCCAGTTTCTGTCTGTGAGGCTGACACATTGTCCAGTTTTAAGACTGGACTTAAAACTTTCCTTTGTGATAATTCCTATCGTTGGGGTTGGCTTGTTATGCTGCCAAAGTCTTAAGGCCGAGATACACTGAAGCAGACTCCGTATACGCGCGTATGCGCGCATATTTTGTGCGTATGTTTTCGCTTCTATACTTTCAGAAACTATCAGCTTTCAAACGCTCGCGTTCTCCTTGTTGTAATATGAGCAGCTGAGCACGGAGGGGATTCAACTGAGCTCGCTGATTGGTCACTTTGACACGCCTACTGAAATGATTGACAGATTTCAGTCAGCTCAAAGTGAAACCTATCATGAGCAGCTCGCTGAAGACCGCGGCGGTGTTCATGCGGTGTTTCTACTATATATGTTATAAAAAGTTCTCTCAGAAATAAAAATAATAACAGGGAGTGCTTTTCCTGCAGCACACAGCCCACCAGGGAATATATAAAACATCGCGCACCCAGGTAGGACCTGAATTCATTCATTTCATTCATCGAGTGAACGGAGGAAGAAGCGGTTACTTGACTTTAGGCAAAAAAACAAAAGAAAAGGCCCGATCAGCGATAAAAAAGAGGAATTTATTTAATTTGTGTAACATACAAAACAGTCCGGCGCCGGGGAAGTTTAGGTCAGACACCGCGCATCGCGTATGCGCATCGCGTATGCGTAGTAAAAAAATACTTTTGCGCGTACTTGCCCTGAGGGGCTACGCGGGGCTACGCTTTTGCCACAGCGTACGTACGCTGCGTATAGGCGTATCGTGAGGACGCTCGAGTGTATCTCGCCCTTAAGACTACTGGAGGACAAATTGACCTCATTTCCTTAAATGATTTGCTAAAATTGAATAGTTTTAGTTTGATATTATTTCTATCTTAACATGTGATTCTCGACCTGCCATTGTGTATCTGTTCCTCTCAAACCCAGCCGGTTGAAGCAGATGGCCACTTGTCCTGAGCCTGGTTCTGCTAAAGGTTTCTTCCTCATGATGAGTGTTTCCTTTCCACTGTCACCTTCATGCTTGCTCAAGATGAGAGTCTGTGATGGAATTAAATTCAAAGTAGTCTGCTCCTCAGATAAATAATGTTAATTTATTATTTTATATACAAATGTTTCTGTTAACTTAATTTTACATATGAATGTTTCAGTTCAGTGCCCTGAGATGACTTCTGTTGTGACTTGGCGCTACATAAATAAACTGAATTGAATTAAATTCAATGTCAGATTTCAGAAGAGTTTATACAAATATACATATATGACATGCATAGATGTATACCGGTACACATGAAAACCATTCACAGAAAAAAATTCTACAAACTGAGTTATCTGCTCGCTTTTTTACTTTTCTCAGCTTAGCCCAGATCACAGAATTCAAATGGTGTCCATGAAGCCAACTGCAGCCTTCTTAGGCCCTGTACACACGTAGCCGTTTATCAGTAAAACCGAACAGTTTATCATGCGGTTTGGCCTTTCATCCACACGTGAACTCCGGTTGATGTAACTATAAACGAATAATAACAAAACTCCGACCAAAGTGGAGATTTGAGAACTCTCCGCGTTCGAGTCTGCGTGTGGACTTCAGAACCGGAGGTTTCTGCTCCACCTCCTCCAGCTGCTGCGGCGCTGACAGTCACATAATGCTAAAAAAAAGGTGCTAAAATGTCAACATACCTGCTCTGACATGATTCCCAGTCGACATCTTCCTGCGTTTTATTAATTTTGTACTCCCAACACGGTATTTAATAGTAGTTCAACCTTGCGGTCTGTCCACACAAACTAAAGAAAATAAATAAATAACAGGAAGTCGCGGCAGTTGGAGGGTTGTGACAGCACTACACTGCCACCTATGGGTTCAGCATATTCATTACACGCTCTGTAGTGAAATAAACGGGACATGTAGACGAACATTTTAAATATCCAAACATGTATGGACAGAGATTTTTTTTTTTGCGCAAATATTCGTTTTTCAAACACCAGGCTACGTGTGTACAGGGCCTTACACAGCACCTCTGTATACCCAAACATATGGTTCATGGGCAAAGAAAATATTGTGTCGTGGGAGATGGCTTCAGCTAGTTTTGGGCTTTTTGTTCTCAAGGCAGAGGGGAAGAATATTCACAGCCATCAAAATAAAAAAAATATCCATAACCTCTGACCCAAAATTCCCTGACAATCTTCTTTCAGCTGTTCCCTCTTCAGTGGTCTCCACAGCAAGTCATCATCCTCCATCTCACTCTGTCCTCTGAGTTATCTGTCCTCACTCCAACTACCTCCATGTCCTGTCTAACTTCATCTGTATATCTCCTCTTTGTCTTTTGCCTGGCAGCTATATTTCTAACATCCTACCAGCTGTGGGACAGCTATAGAGTTGCATTTGGGTCTAAAACATCCAGCCAGAAGAACCCATATTTTTTTTTCCGAGCCCAACCCCAAACCAACCAATTAACTGTAATTAGAGGTCCGATCCCAAAACAACAACCAGACAATGACAGGCAAAGGTAGAGCTGCTGTCAGGTCCAGTGTTGGTGCTGGTTGTTAAAGTGGTCCTCCCAGTCTGTCAGACTCACATGGCACTGATTAGGTTCTCCATTTAAACTGTTAGTGAACGGCTGCACGCCTCACTTTAATGAAGGTCACAGTGAGTTTACAGCAAGAGAGAGTCCAGTCGGGTTGTCATCCCCCCAGCTGGGTTTCTAATAAACAACAGATTGAGTTTGCACTAACTGTGTGAGTCTATCAGTTTGCTCTGCAGGCTTCATTCTAATGCAGGATAGCTGATCAGACCACCTAATCTTCTACACACTGTCACTTTCATCATGTTCCATTTCTTACTTCCTATTTTAATAATTTTCTGTGCATTTCTTAGTATTTTTTATTTTTATGTTCTAAACCCTTCCTACCCTTTCTCTCCCTCTTTCCTCCAACCACCGCCCCTCCACAGAAACCAATTTCCCCAGTATCATTATAGTCCTTTATGACCTCGTATAAACCCAGAGCTGTTTTCTTGTCTCGGAGGCCTGAGCATAAACCTTTTAAGATGGGGGATTTGCCTTGTGTAATGGCTACTAAAATACTTACCCCAATGAACAGCTAATAGTTGCACATCTTTTCTCGGACCAAACAGCTTGAAGGTTTGTTTTGCACATGATGAGAGGACACAGGAGGTTTATATGAACCTGGTTCTGATACTGTATGACTGTCCATTTAGTTTTGGTCCTAGTCAGTTAAACATGTTTACATCTGTCAGTCTAAACACTAAAACGGATTTTAACTAATGGCTCAGTCAGTGTGCACCAGGCACATTTATCCAGTCTCACACCATCCCTGCTTTGCTGGCTGCTGCACGGTTAACAGCTTGCTTAATCAAATGTCTTTGGTTCCTGTGCCAGATGCTAATTTACTTTTTAACAGTAAACACAGCTGTTACTCATTTTATTTTGAGCTTACTCATAGATCCTTACTGGCATGTATAAAAATCTCTCTTTTTTTTAATTTACAATTTAAAAAACAAAACAACAACTGATTTTATGAGATTTTGTGAAGCAGAAAAACACATCTGAAAGAAAAGCTTTTTTTTTTAGATTTAAAGTGTCACTGACATGATTTTTTAACTATGCATAAAATTGCTCAACATATATACAGTATCTTGTATCATTCAACTATATTCGTTTTTGCAAACAAATTGATAAATCAATTTAATTTGGATTTAAAAGTGATTTTAAACTTTGCACCGTGTTTATTCACTGGAAATCCGATTACACGCGAGTGCAACATCTGTGACGTAGTCTTGGGCAGAGGGCTCTGGTATTAGGTACGTCATTATGGCGGACAATTTAAAACCAGACGAATTTAGCAATCTAAGTGAAGATTTGAGCTATTTGTCTTCATTTTGGGAAGCCGAAAATAGTTTGGGTGATGGAACAAGAAACAACAGGATCTAATTTAGGTCTGATGCTGTATGAGACTTACCTTCAGGTGGAGCGAGGTGGGGCTCCGAGGGTTCAGCTTTGTTGCATTCTTGACAAAGTATTTCATCTTTTGGGAAAGTGAAAAGGCTCACTTGTTCACTGATGATATTAGAACACCCAAATGCGACACAACGTACTCACATACTCACATACTCTTATTCCACTATGCAAAATACTCAGGACAGTGTTAGTTTTACTATTTTATGCTTATGTCAATTATTATATGTTTCAGTGTTTCAATGTTTAGATGTTTACTGTTGCACAGAGGGACTGAGAGAAACGCAATTTCGGTCCTGTGTATGTCCTGTACAGTACATATTGCAGATCTGACAATAAAGTTGACTTTGACTTTGACTTTGACGTAACAGCATTTTTTCAAGTAAAAAAAAAAAATGCGAGCTGCAGACACACGCAGACTGACAAGCCCAGGGCTCTGCCCAAGACTACGGTACGTCACAGATGTTGCATTTGCGTGTAATCGGATTTCCCGTGAATAAACACAGCACAAAGTTTAAAATCACTTTTAAATCAAAATTAAATTGATTTATCATTATGTTTGCAAAAACAAACATTGAATGATACAAGATATGTATGTTGAGCAATTTTATGCATAGTTTAAAAATCATGTCAGTGACGCTTTAAACGGAAATATCCCCCAACTATTTTTTTTTTACATGTATTGATCTTGCAAACATTTTTTACTTTTGCTTTATCCTCAACATGCTACATACGGTACCTCCTTTTTACGACAGAGCTTTAGGGCCACGCTGACAAAAAATGTTTAAATCCATAAAATTACGAGAATAAAGTCGAATAAAGTTTTACTATTATGAGAATAAAGTCGTACAAGACTTTTTTTTTTTTTTTGGAAGCTCTCGTGTTTTGTTTTGTTTCTTCCATGAGTTGGATCCACGACTTGACCTGTCAATCAATCCTGTAGGCTGTCAGCAAATGACCAATCTGAAGCTAAATGCTCCTTGCCTGCAGAGATCTGCTGCAGCCCATCAGTGTCCCACCTTACTGTAAGCATGTTCAAAGTCTTGATACTGATAATAATCTGATGCTGATGTGCTAACAGATTAACTATCTCCTTATTTGTAAAACCAATACTAAAGTATAACTTAACAAGTTGCTCCACATTCTTTATTTTAAAATGCAGTAAACCCTGCTTTACCGTATCAGACTTGGGATAATATCATTTAGCTTCGGATTGGTCATTTGCTGACATGCCTACTGGATTGATTGACAGGTTGCGTCGTGGATCAGACTCATGGGGGAAAAAAACTAAAACGAAACACGAGCTGCAAAAAAAAAAGTTGTGCGACTTTATTCTCGGAATACTGTATTAGGTCTTTATTCTCCTTTTTTTTCCCTTTGCATGGCAATGTAATTAAAAAAAAAAAATCTTATTGTAGCCCTAAAGTGTTATAGTTAATCAGTTTTTCCAATCTGGTCATATTTCCCCTGTCTTGAAGTCATCTATAATTAAACCTCTTCTTAAAAAACCTTCCCTCGATCCTCATGACCTGGCAAATTACAGACCCATTTCCAACCTTCCCTTCCTCGCTAAAGTTTTGGAGAAATTAGTCTCGGTTTATCTACAAGAACATCTACATGACAATAATATACTGGATAAATTTCAATCAGGTTTTCGAACAGCACATAGCACTGAAACAGCTCTTGTCCGGGTCACAAATGACCTGTTGGTCACTGCAGACCGTGGTTCCTCCTCTCTCCTTATTCTTCTCGATCTTTCGGCAGCCTTTGATACGGTTGATCATTACATTCTGCTCCAACGCTTACAGCATTTTGCAGGACTTACTGTGCACTGCCCTGGAGTGGTTCCGATCATATCCGACAAACAGAAGAGAGTTTGTCTCCATTGGGCATGCCAAGTCATTGAGCCATCCTGTTTCTTATGGTGTGCCCCAGGGATCAGTTCCGGGACCCCTCCTTTTTAACCTATACAGTACATGGTACCACTTGGGTGTATTATCAGCAGCTATGGGGTCTCATTCCATTGCTATGCTGATGATACTCAGCTGTATCTTAAACTGGGTAGCAATGTGTCTGAGACCCCATCTACATCATCTTCTTCAGCTTCTCCATTTTCTCCACTTTCTTCTCTTTCCACACTCACAGCGTGTCTGGAGGAGATAAAGGCATGGATGCGGCAAAATTTCCTTCACCTTAACAGTTCAAAAACAGAAGCAATTCAAATTGGTACATCACATCAAATTCAACAACAAAAAATCCTCAGTATCACTTTTTCTGGCCAGAACATCTCTCTTTCCAATACAGTCACCAATCTTGGTGTTATTTTTGATCCACAACTCACCTTTGAAAGCCATATAAAGCATATCTGTAAAACTTCTTTTTTTCATCTTCGAAATATTGCAAAGCTTCGGTCTACACTGTCCTTCACTGATGCAGAAAAGCTCGTCCATGCCTTTGTCTCCTCCAGACTGGATTACTGCAATGCACTTCTCTTCGGGATTCCTGGCAAGAACATACAAAAACTACAGTATGTCCAAAACAGCGCTGCCAGGGTCCTGATGAGAGTGCGTAAGTATGAACACATCACTCCTGTACTGCGTTCACTACACTGGCTTCCTGTTTCTGCCCGGATCACATACAAAATTTATCTGCTCACCTTCCAGTGCCTGTACGGTAATGCACCATCCTATTTAAAAGAACTTCTCACCCCTCACTGTCCTTCCCGCACTCTCCGCTCTTCCAACACCCATCTTCTTCTCACTCCCAGGTCTCGGTCTCGCACAATGGGAGACCGGGCTTTCTCCTGCGCTGCCCCTCGGCTGTGGAACGCCCTGCCCTCATATCTGAGGGCCCCACAGACCGTGACATGTTTTAAAAAAGGTCTTAAAACCTTTCTTTTTATCCAGTTTTTAAATTAATTAATTGTGCTTTTGTTTTTATTGCACCCAGTTTTTATTTGAGTATTTTATCTGCATTTTGTGAATTTTTTTGATGCGATCATCTGGGAGGCACTGTCCTCTTGGTTATTCCTCCACTTAGTTGCATTCATGGTTGATTTTAATCTTGCTTTTATTTAATGTTCATTGTAGCACTTTGAGATTTGTTGAATGTAAAGTGCGTTATAAATAAAAGTTATTATTATTATTATTAATGCTATAACTAATCTTTCTCACTCGTTCATTCAGCAGCTGGGTTTGTGTCTCCTCTAGGATCTTGCTTGCCCAGTGCCTGCTGACAGAAGATTTGAGTTACAGGCTCTTGGGAAAGGTGCCACTGGGTGGGTTTGCAGTTCAGCTTGCAAATGTCCTTTATCAGAGACTGAGACCTCACAGTCCAAGAAAGCCAACCTGCCATCTTTCACATCTTCTCGTGTGAACTTTATATATTTATCCACAGAGTTAATGCATAGGCGTAATTTACACGGGGGATGGGGGGGATTTAACCCCCTCAATAATTGGATCCAGTGATAATAACCACCCCCCCCCAAAAATGGCATCATTCATTTCAAGCTCCTGGATTAACTGGAGGTGCGCGCGCGGCGCGGAGGAGGAGCGCATTTCAGCAGGTGAGAGACTGCTCTCTCTCTTTGCCTTCAAAGCTGCCGTTCGGTTCTCCTCCTCCCCCCTCCAGCACCGCCCTGCCTCTGTCACTAGCCTCGCGAGAACTGCCCCCTGCAGTAGCCTCGGTGGCAGTTCTCGCGATGTTACTGCTGGCAGCGGGGAACACAAACCCGGAAAAACACAGAGATGGATGAATGTAACTAACGAGAGAGAAGGCGTCCCTGCCAAAAAAGTTAAGACTTCGTGTAAATATCTTGAAAAATGGGACAGCGAATTTACTTTCCTAAAGAAGAGTAGGGTGGGGCACAATTACGCGTTTTGTAAGATTTGTAACTGCGACTTTAGTGTCTCTCATGGGGGAAGGAACGATGTCCGTCTGCATGAAAAATCCGTCCAGCACAAAGGTAGGCCTATCAGATTGTGATCACATAACTGGTTTGAAAGAGGCTGATAGGTAGTTATTTTAGATTTCTTGTAAACCTGTCTTAAAATGTAAGGGGTCCTGGACTTTGGTTGGGCTAGTGCAGGGGTCTGCAACCTGCGGCTCTGGAGCCAAATGCGGCTCTTTGGTCCCTCAGCAGTGGCTCTTCCAAGCTTTGATCAAAACTAACTTTAAACTGAATTTTATTTGTTCTTATAACAACAAAAAGGGCTAGTTTTAGCAGTTTTTCCTGTCATTTCCTTTGCAAATGTGTGAATACTAGAACTAATAGAAGGAGTAAAACATAAGTTAACTTTATTTATTCGAAGTAGGATATTTAATTTTTCCACAATTAAAATAATTTACCTAGACCTGCATAGTTCATTATTTTATTTTTTAATTGGGAAAGATCACATTATTTTTCCTTCTTTATGATAATCTGGTCTTTTTTAGTCTTAAAATGTAAAAATATCAACAAATGGTTAGATATTTTCAGCTTTACAATGGCCAGAAAACTACAGGTCAGAAAATTGTCCTCTAACAAACTTAAAGTGGTCTGTGGGCCACCAGTTGAGAATCCCAGTTGTAGCAGGTATTGTGGCTCCGGAAACGTTTAATTTAGTGAACAAAGGGGCAGAAATGGCTCTTTTGATCATAAAGGTTGCAGATCCCTGGGCTAGTGGGATGGCTCGGCGTACCCGTGCTCTTGTCATATTATGGCTGTATTTGAATCATTTGTTGTAATTTTTCCTAGTTAAACTGTAGTGAACCAGGTAAATACACACTCTTTGACAATTGTGAAATTGAGGTATGTTATATAATAAATCTTAAAAATGTAAAATATGTGTTATGGCTGAAAAAAATGCAGAAAAATAGTGAGTTTTTTTCTTACTTGTTGAACCTATGTGGAGCAAAAAAGGAGCAGAATAAATACAGAGAAAACAGGAAAGTTAAGTAAATCACAGTAAATCACAGTAAAAGCATTACAATATATTTTAACCCTAAAATATCCTGAATCATAAAAAAAAGTTATTTATTCGATAAATAAATAGGTAGAGAGCATAACCCCCCCAATGTTAGACCTAAAGTTACGCCCTTGAGTTAATGTGATCACATAGTGCAGTTATTGCAAGTACTGTATCACTCTGTCCTCTGTGGATAGCAAGCATCCATCAGGGCACTAAAGATCAACTTTTTGGCTGATACTCATTTTGCATATGAACAACTAGTTTTGTCTGTCACCAACAAACTTTGATCCACTATGAGAAGGTGCTGTTTCTATGACTGAAGAGTCTTTTGGATAAAAGATTAAACGTTTCAACAAATACGAATTTTTCCAGAGGTCCTGACTTAACTTTGTTCGATTAAGAGGAAGATTATGAGATAAATAAAAAATGTGTCATTTGACTTTTTGTGTTCCACTTTAGTTTAACTTACTATTTCATTTTTTCAATGACTGTCTATTATTGTCTGTACCTCATCTGTGTTCCTTGTTTAAAACAGGACTCTCTTGTAAATGAGTCCTCATGGCTCAATGAGATAACCTTGAATGAATAAAGAAAAAAAAAGTGTTACATGTATTAGAATGTCAGATCTATGAAGAGGAAAGAATGCATATGAGGAAAAAAATGATATTTTATTTATTTTATTTTATTTAACTTTTATTCATTTTAAAATAAAATACAAAACAATTTACATATTTAAAAGGAAAAACAAAAATATAAAATGAAAGGTAGCAGAGGAAGAAAAAAATCTTATTATATCTGCTCCTTACAGGTAGGCTATACTATGATAGATAGATAGATAGATAGATAGATAGATAGATAGATAGATAGATAGATAGATAGATAGATAGATAGATAGATAGATAGATAGATAGATAGATACTTAAAAAGATCTTATAGAGCAAATGTATAAATTATAATTAGATTTAAAAACAACGCAAGACAAACTTGATTAATACAGCACAGTATTACGATACACATGATAAACCACACACTCTACACCAGTTGGTGGCGGTAATGCACCAAACTATTATTTCCCAACCACAATAAAAAAGAACTTAAAGGTGATCAGGTTTCAAAAAATATATACTGTATACTGTATATCTCTTCTACTTTATACTTTTTCTGCAGACATAAGTTTCTGTCCTTCAGACGTGCTGCACTCACTGCAGCTCTTCTCTTAAACAGATGGGGTCGCTGCTGAGCAAATAATACTGCTGCACAGCTAAAACAACACATGAAGAAGAGTGTCCGGAAGTACTTCTTTTACGCTAACGAAGATTGGAAATGTGAGGCTGTACGTTTAGACTACGATTTAATTTTCTGTTACGTTTCATTTTCTTGATTTTATTTCGTCTGTACCCGCTCCGAAACTATCATTTAAAGGAAACTTTGTCTAACAGAGATGAGGAGACATCAGGCTGAACAACGAGAGGAAGTGGCTGCTGAAGAAATGTCCGAGTTTCTGGAAACAACAGATGCAGATTATAAAGAGGAACGATGTCGTTTAAAGGACAAACTGCAACACAACAAAACCCAAGGTGCTGTTTTCAACCCAAACGTTCTGCGTCACAGATTAGGTTTGTATCTAAACAGCTTTTCAGTGATGAGTTTAGTTGGATTTGCGATTTGTCCAGGGTGTACCCCGTCCCTCGCACAGGATTGCTGGACATGGGCACCAGCGACTCCCGTGACCCAAAAATGGAAGAAGCGGGTAAATGATAGCCTGGTTAAAACCAGACCCTGTCCTTCACTTCGCTTCAGAGTCAGACAAGGGTCTGGACTTTTTCCATTGAAAATCGATTCTTGCTGGAGGCGTTGGCCTCTGCTGAGGAACAAAACCATTGGATATTTTGAACAGGGAAAGCATTCTGCTCCCTCCCCTCAGAGCCACCCCCCGTGCTCTGGTGAACTTGACTGACAACTGCTCCGCCTCCTGCAGCTTTTCTCTCGCTGCGCAAATTCTGTGTATGTTAATAAAACATTTTAATAAAATAAAACCATGGATCGCTGGTCCAGCTCACCAAAAGACCAGAAAATCTGATGGGACTCGGTCAGCAACGTAAAACCCGAGTTTAATTCTCGTGACAACCTCAGCCATTTCCTCCTTGTTCATTTCACTCAACGGAGGGTGGAGGAGAAGGAGGAGGGAGGAGGGAGCGATTACTTGACTTTTGGGAAAAAAAAACAAAAGAAAACTCCAGATAAGGGATTAAGAAGGGGAAATTAATAAATTTGTGTCACATATAAAACAGTCCTGCATCGCTTTGAATGAGAACATGCGGCTGCGAGCTGGCTGCGCGCTGGGACAGGTGGGGGCATTTCCTTGTTCAGCGGAGGGAGAGGAGGAGGAGGAGGAGGGAGCGAACACTTGACTTTTGGCCAAAAAAACAAAAGAAAACTCCAGATAAGGGATTAAGAAGGGGAAATTAATACATTTGTGTCATTTATAAAACAGTCCTCGATGCAGGACTCCTGCATCGCCAGTGTTGCCAGGTGCGAAATGTAGGATTATCGTACTAGAGCCCTAAAATTATCGTATTTTGAGGGAAATTATCGTACTGTACACCCGTCATAAACAAAGTAACAAGTATGCACTATAGTCACGAATAGCGTCTAACCGGCACTCACAGCTTTGTGGCGTCAGTACTGGTGGGAACCATAGACCTAATTTAATAACTCAACTAAATTCTGTCTATTAAGTTTGTATTTTCAAGGAAATAATAACTTGATCTTTAACTTTACTGATATCACTGCTAAAAACATCCCTAATTGTACCCTGATGCATGCTCAATAATCCAGGTAGAAAAATCTAAAAAAGCTAAGTCTGGTCCTCTGGACATTCAAAAATCCCTAATTGTAAATTTAATATTCATTTTATTTATTTATTTTTGGAAATGCATTCTTTGTTTCATACCCTGGACATTCCATAAAGACATGTTGAACCGTTTCAGGGAAATTGCTGGTGCACATGTCACAAAAAAGTCCTGTTTCATGCTTTGCAATTATTTTAAGAGATTTATTAAGGTCTGTGTGTCCTGTTCTAATGCGAGTAAGTTCCTGTTTCTTCCTGCTTTCCTTGTATATCTTTATCTTACCTTATGAATGTTGTGTAAATGTCTTCCTGTATCAGTAATAATGTCCCAGTTTTCCTGTCATGTTTTCTTAATATATTTATTTATTATAATTTAACGTTCAACTTTATATAAACGTTCTATCATTTTCATCACTTCTTCCAGACCGTGTCAGTGTCACACGGCTCTGCTTTTTCTAACGCATGGGGCGGGTGCAGCGGACTTTTCAGCCAATCATGGTCGTTGTTCTGCATATACGTCACTCTTCTGTCACATTTAGAAAAGCACGATTGGCTGGAATTTCAAGACGCCTTCAGGGTTCACAAAAAAACTCAGACAGACAGTTGCGACAGGCTGATGGAAACCGATCACAACTACACGTTCACAGAATGGTCAAATTATCGTATTTTTGGCCTTTTTCGGGATTATTGATCGTACATCGTACAGAGGGAAAAATTATCGTACAAATACGATAATTATCGTACACCTGGCAACACTATGCATCGCTTTGAATGAGAACATGCGGCTGCGAGCTGGCTGCTCTGGGACAGGTGGGGGCGTGGGTTAGGGGCCAAAAACTTTGCCCCTTCTGTTCTCTGATTGGTCCGAACAAAAATCTACTGGAGAAATCCTTGTCTATGGGACAAATCCCAGACTGTGCAGTGAAGGGAAATGAGAATTGAGCGGAGCTGTGCAGGAAGGCGAGGGCCAGGCTAGGTAAATGATGGATGAATGATTTTAGTTGCAGTTTCACGGATTAAAGTTTCCATCCCTGGGATGGATTTCTGTCATTCTGAACGTTTTTTTTTTCTGTTAGGTGATAAAGATATCAGTGATGTCAGTCTCACTGATATCTTTATCACCTAACAGAAGAAAAAAACGTTCAGAATGACAGAAATCCATCGTCAGATATCAGTAAAATTTATTGTGAACTCACAAAAAGTATGAAAAGTAAAAATAAAGGATATAGGAATTGAAATGATAGGGTTATATAATTAATAAAACATGTAATTTACAGTGGTGGGCATCAGCCCGCTAGTGGCCGCTAAAGCGCTAATCCGCTTATAGCGGACCTAAACAATAGGCTATATGCCACGGACTTCCTTTCTAGCACTTCCGCATTCATGGGCCAGATGGCGCACTTCCGGTTCACAGCCACAGGACGGCGATCTTTACACAATCTCTGGAGGACTTGCCGACAGTCAATGATGTGTACAGAATTATTCAGACCTTTGTCTAAAGCGCACATCTAAGAAAGACAAAGGATTTAAGCTTTATGTGTCCAACTACATAAATAACTATGAAGGTAAGTCTGTATTTGTTTTCAGTTCACCAAACTGCATCATGTAGGCTAACACAGCTAACATAGTTAACCCTTGCTAAATTGTTGAGTAAACGTGTTTTGTCTGTACATTTCTGATTTAACACAAATGTTAGTTTCAAACAAGGAGGCAGGAGAAGTCAGGGCTGAGTGTTTACAGTCCATGAGGAGCAGCCAGAAGCCCCACTGTTTGAGTCAAAGCCACCTGACAGTTCAGTTTCAAACAAGGAGGCAGGAGATTTAGAGCAGATTTAGAAACACAAGTTATTTTAATTTAATTATTTTAATTCAAGTTTGTGTACAAAACTTGAGTTGAAGTTAAATATCAGACAATATAAACTCTTTATATTCAACACATGTCTGCTATATGGTTTTGTGAATCTCACTGTTTATAGCAGCTCTTAATAAGAGATGTTTTCTTTCACTGGACAGGACACCGTAGTGATGATGAGAGGGAGCCAGCTGGTCCAGCCTGGATGTTTGTGAGCCGAGATCGGATCCAAACACTCTCCACTGATGACGAAGGACATGTGATCCATGTGGATGGTTGAACAGAAGAGCTGCTTCATCACTTACCTTTGTCTGACTGATTAATGTTTTTAAATCTCCATTAGCTGTCGAGGAAGCTGTGACTTAAAGTCAGAAGCTGTAATGCTATAAACTGTTTAAATCTTGTGCCTCAAACGTTTTCTACAGTAATGTAACATCATCATCAAATTTGTTTTTAATAAACTGGCTAAAATAAAACTGAACTCTAAGCCTGTCTTAAATCAACATACACATTTTTTTGGGTGATAATATGAAGACAAAGTCAGAATGTTTTGAACATTTTATTTTCTTACAAGTAGTAAGTAGTGTGACTGTAGTGTCAGGGTACAGTAGTCCTGAAGTATGCAGGTAGATTTTTATGCATCTGCTCTTCAGGTATCGGGTCCTAATTGAGCCGAGTACTGTCAATAAAAAGTTGCAGTGATAATCCGCCTGACCGTGGACTGATGGACACCGTACCGGTCAGCAAGGTCCCGTTGCTTTCATCCAAGGTCAAGGTCATTTAAGAACAGGAAGAACTCAACGGGCTGCAGGATGGGTTGACGGGGTGGTGTGGATAAATAATCAATAAATAACACTGAACAACTGGTAATAACTAATAATTCAATCTCAATGTCACTACTTGTGCAATAACCTGTCACACAACCTGTGTAATGTTGATTATGTGTAGTGTATATATATATATATATATATATATATATATATATATATATATATATATATATATATATATATATATATATATATATATATAACTATGTGCATGTTAGCTTGTACTGTATTACTAGTTTGAAATACTTACAGTAGTTCATTCAAATTCATCCTGCTGCATCATTACTGTATATCCAACCATGTTTACTGTCTCTCTTCAGGACTTTGTGAATATTATAATTACTTTTTCACTTTGCATGCTTTTAGTATAGTTTGATTTTTAGCAAGTCAAATCGGATCTTCTCATCCTGAGCACTTCATTGTACTGTTAACTCTGTGTTAACCTGTATATGACAAATAAACACAACTTGAACTTGATGGGGAGTTCCTCTCATCTCATTCTTGGTGAACACCGACCATGGATAGCAGAACAGCTCAGTCATGGGTCAGAAACACATCAGGAGGTAAGATGATGCAAACCTGAAAAAACAAAAAAGTGTTCATATTTACCTTCATAACGTAAAAAACCAAACAGAGAACTCTTTATGAGAGTTATGCTTTAAAATAAATAATTACATCTCAGGAAATAAAAGTTTAATTGAAGTGAAACAGTTCTGGTTTCATATTAAAGGAAACTGCAGAGAATATTTCAGAGGTGTAACAGCCCTGAAGTTACTAGGAGTTTACAAACATATTTACAGATTAGAAAACTGTTAAAATCTGAATATTATTTTAAAAGTATGTAGTTACAAACTTTTATTAAATCACTCATCATGACTCCAACATTAAATCTACAAGTGCAGGATGTGGAGTCGAGTCATATTCATGTTTCTTACTGAGCTGCAGCTGTGTTCTCCTCCTCGCTGTCCTCTCTGCTGCTTCTCTCCCAAAGCCCCGGTCATGGAAGGGAGAATTATTCCACTGGAACAATGCAGGTACAGCTCATTTTTAACCACTGTTTGATGCTGGCTCTTGAATATTCTGAGGTTTAAAACGCCAGCTACAACCGAGTGTTAGCTTTAAGGCTAACTCGGTTAGCCACGAACTCTGGCATTAAAATATAAAAAACTAAGCGCTCTATTGTCCCTGCTATTCACTGGACACAACGGCACACAACAAATCTCTCTTGTTGTACCAGTAGCTCGCAGATAATTTACCTTTTGTGTCTTTTACATGGTCTAGTTCTAGAAGCTACCGCTAACAACAACTGCTGTCGACCAGAACCGGAAGTGTAGCGTAGAGCCCAGATTTTAACGGAAGTACGTCACCACTACCCGTGGCATATACCCTATTTGTTAGCGCTATAGCGGATTGACTACCTTTTATAATTCATAAGCGGATTTGCGCTATTTTTATTTAAAATGCAGTACCGCTAATAACTAATTATTAGGGGTGTAACGGTACGCTAAAATCACATTTCGGTTCGGTTCAACTACAAGGAGAGCTCGGTTCGGTTTATTTTCGGTTTATTTTCGGTACAAATTTTTTTTTTTTTTTTTTACAAAATAAAGACTTACAAAATGTTTATTTTGAAAATATGCCAAAAATATGTTTGTATTGTATTGTAGTAATAAATAAAAGTGACCCATTTGGATGATATTTTAAATAAACAGCACTCTACAATAAATAAACTATATGAACAATAATAAAAATCTTAATAAATGCAATAACAGTCAGAACCAGAACAATAAGCAGCAACAGACTGTTTACAATCTAACTAATCAAGTTTTTGTTCAGTAGCAGCAGTGTGGCTGTATTTGTCCTCATTACTGTACTCACAACTTCTTCTTGGTGGGACAGGTGGGACTGTGGGAACAGTTCAGAGTTCAAGAAAGTTCATTCTCAATAGTCCAGGTATCAAATCCGCTCATTCTCAATCAGTTCATCTGGACAGTTTCTTTTTAGTAGAAACGTTTCACCCTCACTCCAGAGGGCTTCGTCAGTCAGAGCAGTCCAAAGCAAACTGAAGCTACCCCACCAAGTAAACAACTTAAGTGGACCAACCAGTTTGCTGTAGCCAAGATGGTTTCTGGGGGCTTGTCCCTCGTCGACTCCTCCCAGGCAGGCAGACATGTCCAAAGTGGTTCAAGACAAGAAAGTTCATTCTCAATAGTCCAGGTATCAAATCCGCTCATTCTCAATCAGTTCATCTGGACAATTTCTTTTTAGTAGAAACGTTTCACCCTCACTCCAGAGGGCTTCGTCAGTCAGAGCAGTCCAAAGCAAACTGAAGCTACCCCACCAAGTAAACAACTTAAGTGGACCAACCAGTTTGCTGTAGTTCAGAGTTCAGTTCAGTCATCACTTAGCTGCAGGTGGATTTACCTCTGTCACAGACTGGAAATAAAAAACAAAAGAGATTTAAAAAAAACAAGTTAATAAGATTATGATTTAAAAAAAAAGATTATTTAGATAATAAAACAATACCTCTTGAACAATTGAATCTCTCACTCTTCATCATCATGGCAGGCAGGGCTTTAATCTGGTCCAGGGCTTGTTGTTGACAACATCAGTTAGTTTTTTCATAAAGAGCTGAACTTTTTGAAGTGTTGACGTGATGAATGTCTCATAGCGACGCTCAGCAACTTTAAAGCCTGCGCATATAACAACGTTCAGACAGATTCAGAGATTTAAAAACTCATACAGCTTGTGTTATTGCTCTGGACCGCTCTGATTACCTGATGAAGTAGTAGTTTTAATACAGCTGCTGTTCACGTTCGGATGAAGTAGTTTTAATACAGCTCTTCGTTCACGTTCGGATGACATAGTTTCCAGCGCGTTCACGTGACGTGTTGCTGCTGCGTCACGCACTCAGCTGCTGCGAGTCTTCATGAAACAAAGTCCACTCAAGCTGCGTGTGCGCTCGTCTTTTAACAAGAAAGTTATAACGTTCAAAAACAGGAGACCGCACGAGATGCTAACGGCTAAATGCTGCGCGTGCCACGCGAAAATAGCTCCGTGCTGAAACGCGCCCAGGAAATTTTGTTCCGCGGTGCATATATTCCCCTGTTAAGAACGTTTAATGAGTGAAAAAATAACCGAAACGGTACGCAGTTGGACCGAACCGAACGTGGTGTACCGAAACAGTTCGGTACACGCATTACAACCATTACATGCCTACTAATTATCTATCAGTAAAAACGAAAAAACTTATTTACGGGCTCTTAAATAAACCGGACGACTGCTCACGGACCACATCCGGTCAGCGGATGTGGTCCGTGAAAAAAAAAAGGGCCCTATTGGCTAGAGAGAGCGCTCTCTATAGCAGTTAGCAGCCAGTGTGTTAATCTGCAGCCATATTGCTTGTTTAGAAGAGTCAGACGAAGAGTTTTTAACATGGAGGGTGAACTTATGGATGTTTCTCAGCGGCCGACGCGTCACCTCCTCATTGCCCTGCTCAAAATGGCAGCTGGCCACAGAAGCGAGCTCACACGAAGGACTTTACAAGAAAACACGGTAAAAACAATTATTTATTTGCTGAGAAAAAAAAATATTTCTTAGCTGACTTTATAGCACTTTATAGGTTTACTTTATAGGTTCATGAGCTTAACCGTTTCACGAAATGGTCAAATCTGCTGGATTTAAAAAAGTAGTTCGCCATCAAATCTGCTGGCTACCAAGTGTTGAATTGAACTAGCGGTTTAGAATTAGCTTCCGCTAGCTTTTCTAAGACATAAGCGCTTTTGAAATTGCGACCTAAATAAATTAATAAGCGCTTTAGAAATAGCGGAACTAATTTTTGGATTAGCGGTGCCCACCACTGGTAATTTATAAATCAAGTACAAACCGGATTCCAAAAAAGTTGGGACACTAAACAAATTGTGAATAAAAACTGATTGCAATGATGTGGAGGTGCCAACATCTAATATTTTTTTCAGAATAGAACACAAATCACAGATCAAAAGTTTAAACTTAGAGAATGTATCATTTTAAGGGAAAAATATGTTGTTTCAAAATTTCATGGCATCAACAAATCTCCAAAAATTTGGGACAAGTCCATTTTTACCACTGTGTGGCATCCCCCCTTCTTCTTACAACTCTCAACAGACGTCTGGGGACAGAGGAGACCAGTTTCTCAAGTTTAGAAATAGGAATGCTCTCCTATTCATGTCTAATACAGGCCTCTAATGCTGGGTTCCCACCAAATGCGTCAAAACGCTCCCAACGCACCGTATTTGCTGCTTGTCAACAGATGTTTGTTCACACCGAACGCGTCTACAGACGTGCAGTGGGAGCAGCGTCTGGCTCCTTTTCCGGTCGGGTTTGTTTTGTTTTCAGCGGTACGTGAGCCTCGTTACTACTTGAGTGGGTTTTCTACGAGCCGAACTGCAGCTCCGAAAGTCTTTGTTGAGATTAAAACATTTTTTTTTTATGTTTGGGGTGATCGTACGCTCGAGCGGACAGCGGCAACTGTAAAAATGCCAAGTTTCTTACCGGAGGCTGGTTTCTTCATGGAGGCTCGTTGGGCTAAGTTTAAAAAGTCCAAAAAAAGTCCCGTCGTTGTTGCGTCATCACATAGCAGAGTCTCTCCCGATTGGTTGCTGCGACGTGTCGAGCAGCCAAAATTCAAATATATGAACTTTGGCTGCTCGACGCCTCTGCTGCTTTGGACGCGCGCGTGCACGGAAAAGACCTGCCGTGCCGCGCTGCTCGGACTGCTCAAGACGCGTCACGCTTCGCCGCGAGGCGCCGCTCCTCCACATAGACTTTGCATGTAAAGTGGCAGCGTCGGCCGCCTGAAACGCGTTTGGTGGGAACCCGGCATAACTGTTCAATCGTCTTGGGCCTTCTTTGTCGCACCTTCCTCTTTATGATGTGCCAAATGTTCTCTATAGGTGAAAGATCTGGACTGCAGGCTGGCCATTTCAGTACCGGATCCTTCTCCTACGTAGCAATGATGTTGTGATTGCTGCAGAATGTGATCTGACATAGGGATGCACCGATAAATCGGCCGGCCAATCGATCGGCTCCGATTTCCTTAATTTGGGGAGATCGGTGATCGGCCGATCTTTAAATGAGAATCCGATTTTATCTACCGATTTTATCTGCCTCAGCAAAGGTTGGAAAATCCGGAAAATTTAGGGTGCATTTTGACCTTTTAACACCTGAAAATCAGTATCGGCCAAAATCGGAATCAGTAGGTCAGATTTTCTAAAAATCGGTAATCGGTGATCGGCCAGAAAATTGAAATCGGTGCACCCCTAATCTGACATTAACTTGTTGAAAAATGCAGGGTCTTCCCTGAAAGAGATGACGTCTAGATGGAGCATATGTTGTTCTAGAACCTGAACATAGTTCTCTGCATTAATGGTGCCTTTCCAGACATGCAAGCTGCCCATGCCACAAGCGCTCATGCAACCCCATACCATCAGTGATGCAGGCTTCTGAACGGAGCGTTGATAACAACTTGGGCTATCCTTGTCCTCTCTGGTCCGGATGACATGGCGTCCCAGTGTTCCATAAAGAACTTCAAATCGTGACTCATCTGACCACAGAACAGTCTTCCATTTTGCCACACTCCATTTTAAATGACCCCTGGCCCAGTGCAAACGTCTGAGCTTGTGGAGCTTGCTTAGAAATGGCTTCCTCTTTGCACTGTAGAGTTTCAGCTGCAACGGCGGATGGCACGGTGGATTGTGTTCACTGACAATGCTTTCTGGAAGTATTCCTGAGCCCATTCTGTTATTTCCTTGACAGTGGCATTCCTGTTTGAGGTGCAGTGACGTTTAAGGGCCCGGAGATCACGAGCATCCAGTAGAGTTTTACGGCCTTGACCCTTACGCACAGCGATTGTTCCAGATTCTCTGAATCTTTTGATGATGTTATGCACGGTTGATAATTAATACTCTGATGCATGCTCAATAATCCAGGTAGAAAAATCTAAAAAAGCTAAGTCTGGTCCTCTGGACATTCAAAAAATAAAACAAAACAAAGCAAAAAAAATGTAGAAACGTTTCGTCTTTCGTCCAAAAGACTTCCTCAGTCTGAGTTGCTGTGTTCAGCTCAGTCTTATAAATAGCACCCTGGTTGATAATTAACTTTAATGTCTTTGCTATTTTATGCTGGGTAACACCATTCTGGTATTGCTGCACTATCTTTCTGCGCAACAATGGTGGTATTGGTGATCCTCTTACCATCTTGGCTTCTAAGAGACACTGACACTCTGAGAAGCTCTTTTTAATACCCAATCATGTTGTCAATTGAACCACCGTATTTTCCTTAATATAGGTCGCACCTGAATATAGGTCGCATTGTCCAATTGTTGCCAAAGAATAGGAAAAATCCATATATAGGTCGCACCTGAATATAGGTCGCACCTACGTCAAAATGTGGACCGTGTTTAGCTCTGCTGCAAATGTCTGCCACAGGAGCGCACAGCAAGGCTTTTAAGAAGATTAACACTTAAAAACAATTATTTGTTTGATAAAAATTATAGCAAATATGTGTCTGAGCTGAACTTTTCTTTAATAAATGAATAATTTTAGCAGGATAAACACCTAAAAAAATTGTTAGCTGACATTATTGTAAGAGTGTCTGAGTTTAATTTTTGTTAATAAATGATTACAAATCAGCTTATTTTATAAAAAAGCCATAAATAGGTTGCACCTGAATATAGGTCGCAAGGCATGCAAAAATGATAAAAAGCCGCAACCTATATTCCGGAAAACATAGTAATTAGTTTTAATTGGTCTTCCAGCTGTTCGTTATCTGCTCAATTTCCTTTTTCCAGCCACTTATTGCTACTTGTCCCAACTTTTTTGGGATTTGTTGACACTGTGAAATTTTGAATATTTTTCCTTTAAAATGTTACGTTTACTCAGATTAAACTTTTGATCTGTCATCTATGTTCTATTACAAATAAAATATTGACATTTGCCATCTCCCCATCATTGCATTCAGTTTTTATTCACAATTTGTTTAGTGTCCCAACTTTTTTGGAATCCGGTTTGTACAAACAACTTTCAGTTTGCTCAGTTTGAACCACCTGAGCAACATTTATTTAATAAATAGGAGGATAATCATTCCTAATTACTCAGAGGTTGTGCACACATTGGTGTGCACTGTGTGGACTGAGTTGTGCCATTGCAACCATTTCAAATTGGTGCTAATTTCATGCCACGTCTACTGTGCAAATGTCCTCAGGACGTTACATCCTCCAGCACCCACGTTCAGTCAGTACTTTAGAATGTCACCTATATCTGCTCAAAAACATTAAAATCAGTTTCTCACTCACTTGTTTTCTGCACTGTAATCCTGTTTAGGGTCAAAGAGAACTGAATAAGATCCCAGCAGGCAATGGGTGACTGATGGTGTACACATGTCATCAGTCCATTACAGGACCACATAAAGATAACTACACACTCACACCTAAAGCCAATTTATATTTAAGCATGTTTTTCCTGTGTGAGAGGACAATGGGGTACCCAGGGAAATGTGTTAACAAAGATATGTTTATTTGAGTTTATTATTTTTACAAACAGCACTTATTATTTGTTACTAAACGTGAAAAGTTTGTGTGTCTCTTATTTAGAAGCATCAGGTGCATGGTGCAGAATTTACACAAGAGGATAAAGTAACTTATGGCTACACTACACCCCCTAGTGATATGAAGTTAGTAAGTCTCAACCAGTCAAATTACCACTGATATTGGCTTGATGGAAATAATTTGTTGTTAAATGTTTAAGCAATTATTTGGTGTATGTACTGTAGTTGCTAAATTATATGGCACTATGAAATGTGCATTTCTGGATATTTTACATGCAATCCCACTTGACTCTGTCTGCTGAAAGGTGAATATGATTATGTTTTTTGGATTTCAGCAATCGTTTTTGTTTTTACTTAAAACTTCTGCAGCAGTCCCACAGTTATTACAACAAGAAACAGTCAAAAATCTTAAAAAATACTGACAATGTTTATTTAAGACAATTTAGCAACATATCACCCGTGACCCAAAAAGGAAGAAGCAAATCGGTCTATTTGCACAGTATAGATACAAAAAAAGACAAACTATTCTAAATATAGCGCATCAGGAATAATAGGGGACAGGGAATGGATTTTAAAAACAGAAATGCACATTTTTCTATGATTTTGTGTCGAGTTGTTTCCAGTGCGTGCAAAATGAACAGTCTAATTAAACTGCCTTGTTTTCTTCACTTATTTTGGCCGTGAAAGAGATACATTTGCTCACAGCGTGAGAGAAGTTTTCTTTCAAGAATGTGGGTCAAAGACAAAAACCTACGGGCTGTGTGAGGGGGCGCAGAGGGGCTGGGAGGAGATGAGCAGGGCAAACAAAACGGATGCACATGAACCTTCACCACGTGAATCAATATTCAGGCCCTGATCTCCCTGTTGAGCAATGAGGGCACAGAGAAGAGGGGAAGACCGAAGCTACAAAGGGAGGACTGTGAGATGGCATGTGTTCAGAGAGATCCTCGCTGGAGACGAAGAGAGAAAGAAGACTGCTATGCATGTTCCGAGAAAAAGGGGGTAAGGTTTTTAACGGACCCTGAAATTTGAAGCCGTCTTGGCCGAGCTGCTCACTGGACTCCAGTTGGGATTATTATTAAGGTAGGTAAGTAATAAAATAAAATAAAATCCAACACTGGTTGAACTTTTGGCTCTTTCTTGAATGAGAAAATATCTTTATAAGATCTTTCTTTCTAAATATCTTTCTTGCTGGGTGCAAACTTTGACATATTGAAAATCAGTCATATTCCAATACAGGGGGTCCCCAACTTACAAGCGAGTTCCGTTCCTGCGAGGTTCTCGTAAGACGAAATCTTGTATGTCGGAACCCGAAACACGTGTTGCTCGTAAGTCCGGATTTTCGGTCGTAAGTCGGAAAATTTATGCTAGCGCTACTACGAACACTCGTTTTTCATCACAAATGTTCATACTAGTTCATAAACATGCTCAGAAACTTGTTTCCAAACGGTTAGCTAACACACTTTCATCTAAAAACACATAAAAGTGCTGTATTTTCTGTATGTTCTTTACAAATTTACTGTTCGTTAGTGAGCTCGTAAGTCCGGAACCTCGTATGTCGATGCGCTCGTAAGTCGGGGACCCCCTGTACTTTCTAATGTCTGCATGCAGCTAAACATGAAACAAAAAAATACTTGCTTTGTTGCAAACACAACGTTGAAATGTACAAAAGACCAACAAATTCTGCAAAACTGTGTCATTTTGGAAATTCTTGTACATTAAGAGAGCAAGGATTTTGTTTCTAAAGGGCATCGTAACATAAAACGACAACTTTATATAACCTAACAAAATGTTTGTCTTTCTTGTGTTTAGTTTTGAAAACGGCTTCAGTGATGAGCGGTACAATGTGGAAGAGGCTGATCGTCATCCAGCTCCTGCTGACTGAACAGGCCTTCTGCCGGGCGCCGCCTCCTTTAGAGAAGAGCAACACGCTACTTCAAGAACCTCCTGCTCCTGAGGATGTGATGGACAAAATCAAACAGGACCATCATCCACCACAGCCCACGCCGTTGCTCACAAACCAATCTGGACCTGAATCACCAGTTTCTCAAGAAGAGGAGCGGGTCCGATCTGCTCGACTTCTGACATCGGTCCTCCGGGCGAAGCTTCAAGATCATCTCCACGTCGAAGGGACTGCCAGCTGTGAGGAGCTGCTGTCTGCCAGCGCAATAGATGATCCGTTATCTTCTGTGGTCCCTCAGGAGCTGCTGGGTCTCTCTTTGGTGCCTGTGTTGGTGATGGCAGGGTGCTCCAAGGAGGCTCAGACCCTGGTGCTGAAGCTGTATGACCTGCTGGGGGAGTCTGATACAGAGGAGCTCCTGATGGAGGTGGAAGATGTCATAGAGAGGAAGATGAGCAGGCCCACATCTCCGGCACCATCAGCGCCACCTTCACTGAGAAATGAAGCAAATCAGCACATAAATGCGTTGATGTTTAACATTCAGCAGCTGGCCTTGATGGAAGAAGACTCCTCTCCACAGGAGGGTCATTGTGACGGTTGGACCAGAGTGAATGGTTCCCTGCTGGTGGGAACAGCTGTGAAAGGATCCTCAGGCAGACTGAAGGATGCTGTGAGCAGCTGCGAAAGACTCGGGGTCCTGTGTGCTGGGGTGAGCAGCGGTGGGCCGCTCATGCCCGGGTTGTACCAGGCGGTGTTGAAGAAAGGGAGCCGCATCTTTCTATCCAAGTACTCCGAGTCTGAGTGCTGGATCCACCAGTGCGGCACCCAGGAGGAAGTTCTGATCCCAGCAGGTCAAAGGTCAAAGCGCAGCCCTCAAACGAGCTGCATCAACAAGAACGAGGAGCGTGTGTATAACGTCGTGGAGTGGATACCGGGGGTCAGCACCCTCTACAACCTCGGCACCGCTGTGTACTACGCCTCAGTGAACTGCCGAGAAACAGCCAAGGAGAGAGCCATCCTGAGCGTCGTCGACCTGGGAACCGACGCCCTGATGGCCGCCACAGGCGGGGCCGCTGGGGTGGCCGGCTTAGCTGTGGGGGCAGGGGTGAAAACGGGTGTCAAGTACCTGATCAACTCCATGAAGAAAGACGACGTTCTGGTGAACCAGTCTAGCTGGGAACAGGAAGTTTTCACCGTCCAGTAGACTGGAGCCGGATCACATCAGCTTCTAAAGCTTTGACAGTTTATAATTCATTATAATGTTTTGAAAAAATCACAGTTAATAACAGACACATTTGCAGAACAACTAGTTATGCTTTTTTAATGACTTGTTTAGACGATTTACACAAACCAT
>JBBPBX010009883.1:35309-49978 GCA_038048925.1 Garcialebias charrua
TATATATATACATATATATATATATATATATATATATATATATATATATATATATATATATATACAGGTTGTCCCCGACTTACGAGCGAGTTCCGTTCCTACGAGTCGCTCGTAAGACGAAAATTCGTATGTCGGAACCCGAAACACGTGTCGCTCGTAAGTCCGGATTTTTGGTCGTAAGTCGGAAAATGTATGCTAGCGCTGCGCCGAACACCCGTTTTTCAACACAAACGTACATACTGGTTCATAAACATGCACAGAACTTTGTTTACAAACGGTTAGCTAACACACTTTCATCTAAAAACACATACCAGTGCTGTATTTTCTGTACAACTTTACTGTTCGTTAGTCCGCTCGTAAGTCCGGAACGTCGTATGATGACGTCGTCAGTCGGGGACAACCTGTATACATAAAAAGTACTATATAGTAAACTTGAACAATAAGTTTTTAGCATATTCTGCATGTTATTGTCTTCATTGCTGAGTGTTTGGAGACTAACTTGTTGACAGGTTGTGTAATGAACACTGCCTTTTTAAATCAAAATCAAACGAAGTTTAATTAAAATTTGTAGTCCACCACGAGTAGTTTATTGAGTCACAACTGGGTCCATAATCCTGGAAATATGGCTTCAGAACTGAAATGTAACATTGTCCATTAGGAATAGTTAGTTATATGTGGAGAGAAAAAGAAAGAAATACCGGTATCCAACTTTCATTTCTTTATAAATTCAAAGTACACACGTACAGTTTTCAAGTTTTAAAACGTAAACTATACGTACATTTTATAAAATTTATACTTTTCGGTGGAAAATAACTACGTTAAAAATTTATCTTAAACGTAACAAGTAAATGTGTCAGAATTTATATTAAAAGTTGATGCAACTGAAATATTCTCAGATTTTTCATGTCAAGATTGTGAAACAAAACACATTTTATGGTTTGCCAACATAAAAATAAAGTCAGCAAAAACATTATAGCCTATTTTTAGGGTGACTATTTTTGTGTGCATTTTGAAATAATTGTATAATTTATCATATTTACACAACAGTATTAAAACCAATCTCAGGAAGATGCAACACTTTGATTTCTGTCTTTTGTCAGTTGTTTCCTTTTTTCATCAGTATGAGGAATAAAACAAGACTGGTGAACATATTCTGTGGATTTATGATTTTTAAGGTTAATCGAATACATGTTGAGTTTTGTAACGCAGTACATTTACCTGAGAATTTGTTCGACAAGACCTGTTGGGGGCACATGAGACGTTTGCACAGTTCAAGAAAATACAAATTACAGCACATCGTATTTCTCACATGCTGTGTAACACTTTAAAAGTAACTACCCACTATCTGTTTCGCATAATCCAGTGAAAATATGAATAAAAACTAATAGGTTCAATGGTTTGGTGGATGCAATAGGCACTTAAAATGTTGATTTTTTTTTTTTTACAAAATATCATGTGAGAATGAAATATTACCACAAACATAAAAGTGAAACAACATTCCATGCTAACTTCAAATATTGTATGTATTTTGTTTCAACAAGAATATTATAATGGCTCAAATAAACAATGAGACCATCTGAATCTTTTACATTTTTTGTAACTGCTTCATTGATGCTTAACTGCTATACCAAAGTCAAAGTTTCTTCATTTGTCATTCGCACCACAAGTGGTACATGTGGTGGAATGAAATTGTGTACACAGGGTCCCAGTTACATCCAACAAAAGTATAAATTGTAAAGAAAAACAGAACAAGTACGGTACGTGTACATATCAAACTATATTGAATGACAAGAATGAGTTCTGATAATTTGGCCTACTTTGTAGTTTTATTTCCAGTGACTCTGGTTTAGAAGAACAATCACATCTGCTTTCAGGTTCTATTTGAGGCTAATAATACATCTGCTCATGGCACAAGATCACTTCCGCTCTGATTTTCATTTGCTGATTGCATGCAAGCAAAGACATGAAAACAAGATGGCAGTTTACTTCTTTTTCAGCCCCCATAAGGTGCTCTGATGTAGATGAATAATTTCACAGAGAACGTGAGCAAGTTATTGTTGCACATTTTCTGCCAGGTTCAGAGGCGATCAGCTGACTGGATAACACTTTGACACAGTTTATTGTGGGTTTGTTCTGTCCTGTGATCTTTGCTCTCTGTATGTTTACAAAATTGATAAGTCTGTACTTTTTTCCTTTTTCAGTGAGTCAGCACAGTTAACAAAACGTGCAACAAAAGCCCATTTAACTGAATAACTCTTAAATAATATGAAATTTCATTACATTTCGTTTTTTGAATACATTAAATTTAGAAAGAACAAACTGGTTATGCAAAATATAAAGACATTTGGTAAGTATGGGATTTATGGGATTTTATTTATGGGATTTATTTATGGGATTGTCTTGTATTGTTTCTTTTGTAATTTTTTTAAATCAAATTTAATAAACATAAACATAAACAAGTATGATCAATCAATCAATCAATCACCTTTATTTAACCAGGTAGAGCCCGTTGAGATCGAGATCTCTTTTACAAGGGTGACCTGGTCAAGTGGTCAGCAGCACACGTCACATTGGCAATAGGCATTTGCACTTATCAAAAGAAAATAAAGAAAACTACAATCACAGTAAACAGATGACAGTTCAAAACCAACAGGATATGACAGATTTCTATATACATTATATACAAAACAAGCAGACAGACCTCGGTTGTGTAAATAAAGTTAAAAAATCAACAATGACATGTATATTGGATAAGTAATGGTTAGAAACATCTGCAATGGTCAAGTTTCTTGATGACATTTTCTACTATGATAATAATTGCAAAAAAATAAACGATGTCACATATGTTGAAACTCAATTTAACACGTTTTCTTATTATTATTATTATTTATTTTTTTCAATGTATAAAAACAGCTTTGGATTTTAAGCCAGGCAAATGATGGCTTCCTCATTTCTGACATATGGCTGACATCTACTGGTGGAAACAGAAATAAATAAACCTTTATCTACAAAAGCATAGCAACAGAACGGAATGGAGATAAAACTAGCCCTACAAGGATTAAAATGGCATCTTTTGTTACATTTGAATAACTATTATTTACCGGTAATTAGTATTTTGATGTTTAATTGTATGATAGTGAGATATAAGCACGGAAACATTAATATTAATAATGTAAACGCACAAAAACTAAATCGGCACTTGATTCTTTAACAAGTAGAAATATAAAACAGAAGGGACAGCAGCTTTACATGCACTTGATACCACCAAGTAAACAACAACAACCTGCCTGATGGTTGTCGGGGAGTCACGTGCTCCCTTCCTCTCCGTTCGTCATTTTCTCTACGTCATTTCTTGGAATTTTTTTTATCGCCAACAGCGAGGCCGTAAGTTTCTATTTTTCTCACCACGCCCCCAACTTGAAGATTGACGTACGAATGCGCCAATTGAGCGTGAGAATTTCTGTTCGTTCAGCCAATCAGCTTCAACCAACGAGCTCACGAGGAAACCGCTCTGTCCGAGAAACATTTTGGTTCTGTGGCTACAATGACGTCTATTGCATCAGAGCCAAAATGGCGCCCGCGGTTTACAGTCGACAACAATTTAGGAGGGATAAAAATATCCAATAAAAAAAACAGTGAGAGAAGAAACGAAGAAGGAAATAACATTGACACGCCTGCTCAGCCGTGTCAGAGTTGGTTTGTTTTAGTAACGTTTAACAACAGCTCTGTGTTTTAGTCCGTAACAAAATTATCGGTATGTTATGTATAGCCTAGCTTAGCCGCCAAGATATTTCTGCGCTGTGTTTTAATGTAAGGTAAGCATACGTATTTATTTTTTAAATATATAGGCTATTTCTCTGCCAATTGTTGACAGTTTCCTCTAGATATGATTAAAGTGCAAATATAGTCCTATTTTTCAGCAGTTAGCTGATAGTCATTAACTGCATGTAATGACTACATTACAGACTGCACTATTCTTTAACATGCGTTTTGATACATGTTGGTCCATTGTAGGATGGCTCAGTGGGACAAACTAAGGCAGCTGTCTACTGGTTACAAACAGCAACTTCATGAGCTCTATGACAGAGATGGTTTGCCTATGGATGTTCGGCACTACCTGTCCGCTTGGATAGAAAAGCAGGAGTGGTAAGACATCACTGTCTCTTGTACTAATTAAGCTCAACATGAGTCTGTACATGAAATGCCTGAACTGACCTGGTTTTGTTCTTTAGGAAGCGAGCAGCAAGGGACTATAACCTGGCTATGGTGCTGTTCCAGGTCCTGTTGGAGAATTTGGATATCCAACACAGCCGCTTTGTTCAGGAGGAGTCATTTTTACAGCAGCACAACATCAGACGTTATAAACAGAACTTCCAGGTTTGTAAAACCAAGATGGAGCTGAATAGCATCTTTGTTTTGCATCAGAAATATAACCCCGATACTGAAATCTTGCTTGAGTCCAAAGAACATTCACAAATAACATGGAAACTTCACAGTTGTTATTGCAAGATTTAATTCATGGATCTCCACTTAACCCCTCTGCCTAATTAGAGGTATCAAGATGAGCCGTGTGCTTTGGCAAGCACAGTCCTGTGGTTTTTGGAAAAAGAGAAGGAAATCTTGGACAATGCTGAGCTGGATCAACAGGTTGGGGCAACAGCTCTTCAATAACACCAGTACTGTATACTGTACATGTATAAAAAAAGAATGTGGGACACACCCAGCTGCAAGAGTTAACATTATGATGGTATAGAAGAAAAAAACAGGCCTAGTTCTTGTTTCATTTGTTTCTGCGCCTCATTTTAGATGTCCTGTGTTTCTAAAGTATATTCACTTTGTTATATTAAAATTGTTCTTAAAAGTGCCCAGCTCCTATTTGTTCTGCTTGTGTTCAGAAGTGTGTTTATAGCTAAACGATCAAGATAATCGTGCATGCATTGTTGCTGTTTTAACTTCCACTGTGATTCACACTCGTTTCCTCTTTCAACAATGTTACCCATGTCACATGTGAAAGAAGCAAAACACCAGTGTGCCTGTTCAACCCACACTTTTTCCTTTGTTTTAGGTGCAGCTTTTGCATGTTGAGCAGGAAGCCATGGAGATGAGCTGTCAGCAGGACCTTGAACGTAAAATGGCTGGCTTAAGGAATGATGTTCAGGTACCATATAATGTTATTTAATGTTATTATTTTATGTTTTATTGATACAACATATAATAGGTCTTAATTTTTTTTCTTCCTTTTTGTCTTTGACTGTTGGGTTCCAGTGTTTGGCGCATACAATAATTTGTCTGGAAGAGCAGCAAGATGAGTTTGATTTTAAGTATCAAACCCACAAAATGGAAGGTCAGCAGACTACAGAGTTCTAATCATATTGCATTCTCTGATTCAGGGTAATATAATGGTGTGAATCACAGCCTAAAGTCTTTTTCTTTGACTTATGTGGAAACTTTCTTCCTACTGTGGAAACTGTCCTGTAGTTTTTGTAGACGAGGCATCGAAGAACGAGCAGCAGATAATTTTTCAGAAACTCGTCAACAATTTGAATGAGTGTAGAAAGGTATGAAGCTATTACTGTACCGGTACTTAAAAATAAATAGCTTTTAACCTAATGATTTATTGTTTTTAAAAGCCTTTTTCACATATTCACCTATCAGACCACCTTGTCAGACCTGAAAAAGCTTCTGGACCGGGCTGAGGATCTGATCAACCTGCTGGTAAACAAAGAGCTGGTGGACTGGCAAAGGAGGCAACAGAAAGCCTGCATCGGTGCTCCGGAAAATGTTTGCTTGGATCAACTGGAAAAGTGGTACGCCATTCTTTTCTTTCTTAGAAACAGTTTAGAATTTTCATAAATTTACTACAGCAGTTACACACTTATCTTAAACCTGGAATTTACATCACATCATCACTTTAGATGTTTGTTTTTTTACAATTCCTTTGTGCAGTTTGTAAGTTCTCTTTGTCTCATTTTCTAGGTTCACCTCTGTAGCAGTATGTCTGTTCCAAGGGAGGGAGTTTCTGAATAAACTGGAGGAGCTGGTAGGAAAAGTGTCCTATGATGGTGATCCTGTTAAGGCCCAGAAACCCTCACTGCAGAGAAGAGCAGACACGCTCCTTGAAGACTTACTGAAGAGGTGTGTTCCTAAAGCAAAAGCTTGCTTGGCTTTCTAATTTTTTTTTTTTATTATTTTCATTTCTTTGTCAAATGCACAAACAATGTTTTACCATTTATTAAAGTTCCTTCGTTGTTGAGACTCAACCTTCCATGCCTCAAGGGAAAGGACCTTTGGTTCTGCGCACAAGTGTCCAGTTCTCTGTCAAGACCAGGTCAGTAATGCACAATTGCTTTTAGATACTGATGTGTTGTAATGAAAAGACTTCTTCGATGGTAGTTGATGTGTTTGTTTCTAAACTGTGTTTACAGTGGATTCAGAGACCAATGAGAAATTGTTGCATCTGTTAACCTACACAAACACCTATAATAAACAGTTGTTTTAAAGATCAACCTCTTTTTCTTAGATGATAGATGGTAGCTTAGACATACATGTTTCAGCAGTTTGTAAATAATGGGCCTCATGCACGAACATGTTTGTATTTTTATCCTAAATTTCTCCTACTTTTGTTCGTACGAAGCGTTCGTACGAACATGCCACGTCAGATTCAACAAACTCTCCTATCCTCAGGAAAAGTGTGTAAATGGCTGCGCAAATATGATGAATCCCACCTGTTCTAACCATAGATATAATAAACACTAGATAAGCTGAGGCGGAGTCTCCGGCGTCGTCACGTGGCAGCCATCTTGCGACAGACAGCAACATTAGCTGCAGCTGTTGAAACTGAATGGAGGTGAGGGGTTTACACAAACAAAAATACTCTTAACTCGCTGTAATCTTGACGGATTTACAAACGGTTTATCTTTTTAAAAACGTTATTAACGTGGCTATGATTTCTTTGGTAGTCAGACAGCACTTTTGTCTTTTTTAAAACGTTTTATTCATGTTTTGGGTGTCACACTCATCGAGAATCTAGAATCTGTTTTTATTACACCAATAACTATTTTATTACAAACTACTGTAAATGACTATCTTGATCATGATTGTATTTATTAGCATACTATTAACAAGAGCCTTTGATTAAGGGCTAGCTAGTACAGTATTCCAAATATTTCCCCAGCATTCTTAGATCACTAGGAGCTCTTTGTTTTTAACTGAACTAAAGCTGCACATGATTTCCAAGCGGTTTGGTATGTTCAACACTAATTACTGCTTTGTGTTTTACAGAAATACTCTTTGACAAGATGCCTGACTTTTGTGCAGCCTATGGATGCTCCAATAGGCGTAACATCAAAACAAGAAACCTTGGGATCACATTTCACAAGTAAGACTCTGTGACAGTATTATTACTTTAATTAGAATAATCATAGTTATATTTTGGATCAGTGCACATTATTGGTCATGCTACACACCAAAATGTGAGATAATATTATTGACATAATATTATACATAATATATATTTACATAATAATGACATAATATATATTTACAGCACTTTGGTTGACCTTGTTGTTGTTTTAAGTGCTCTATAAATAAAATGGTATGGTATGGTATACGGCTTGTAAAAGTATCTTTATATAAATTATGATGTATGATTTAGTGTTTCTTTTGGACACAATTTTTAATAGCTGTTTTATTGTACCAAAAGTAAATGCAAGCACACCAAAAGTATGATATATGTGTATAATTGTCATTACTATAATTCAAAGGTAAAGAAAGGAAGTGTGGAAAATAATGACCATCTTCTTCATGTTTTTAAGGTTTCCCAAAACCAGAGAGAGGAGGCGGCAGTGGGAAGTTGCCCTGAGAAGAGAGGGTTTTGTTGCCCTGGACAGGACACTGCTCTGCAGTGATCACTTCAGTTCTGAGGACTTCGATCGGACAGGGCAGACTGTTAGATTAAAAGATAGTGTTGTTCCAACACTTTTCAATTTTCCATCGCATCTTCAAAAGGTATGTATCATCGACCTACAAGATTTCAAGATGTATAAGATTGATATGTCTATAAACTACTGTATATATAAATATGTGGTTAAATGTCACAGTTTAGTATTTCTTTCTGCAAATTTAGCAATAAACAATGTGTTGTTCTTTACATAGCACATTTTAGACACTCTACTTTTGTTTATTTTAGCTTGTAAAAACAAGAGGCTCAAACACCTCTAGAAGAATAGAAGACAACCTGGCAATGGACCTGTCTCAGGATAAAGCTCAGTCTGATGTTGTGAGTATTAATTGATTCACACAATTGATAAGTGAATAATTATTTTTTTTTAAACTGTTAAATTCCACATTAATATTATTTATATATTTGTATATTTTTGCAAAGCAACTGGAAGCCACTGCAAAGAGGCGAAAGTGCTGCAAGCGGCAGGCCACTGACCACCCGTATTCACTGCCTCCTTGCCCCAAGGCTATATATGCCAAACTTAATGAAGCCTCAGCTAGAGTGAGGAAATTGCAGAGGGAGAAATCGAATGCCTTGGCAAGAGAAAGGAGGGCCAAGAAAAGCATGCTGTCTCTTCTAGAGGAACTGAAGGAGAAAAATCTCATCAATGAAGAGCTAAAAGACAAGCTTGAATGCTACTCGGGTAAATTAAAAATATTACATTGAATACATAGTATATAGGGTATTTTATGTTCTTTGGTGAAATGACACCCACTAAATCACTCTTAACTGTTTTTCAGATCTTCCAGTTCAACTGTTGTCGAGGCAGGGCAGCAAGTACACCAAGGCCCAGAGAGAGTTTGCCCTTACGCTCCATTTGCATGGGCCAAAGGCATATCACTATCTGAGAGACACTCTGCATATTTGCCTCCCACATCCGAGATCATTGCAAAGGTATTCTTCATTATGTTTGACTGTAAACTAAATCACTTGGAGAAACTTAAGCGCTACATATTGTGTTACCATGAATTGTAGAACTTGCTGAAAAAGGCTTACATTTTTAACTTTTTAGTGCAATGGCATCTATTTTTGGGATGCCAAGTGTTTTCAGTAGGGATGCTTAGTGTTTAAATGATTGTATGGTTAAATTTTTACTTTTTTATTTTACTAAGGTGGCTGAGCTCTGTTGATGCCAAACCTGGTCTAAATAAAATGATGTTGGACATGCTGGAGCAACGTCGCAAAGCAGATGAGGCCAAATACGGATGTGTCTCTTTGATGCTGGATGCCATGGCCATCAAAAAGCATGTTCAATATGATCCTCAGACACAAACAATGTCTGGATTTGTGGACATGGGAGATCGGATAAATGAAGCTGACATTGCCTCTGAGGCTCTGGTGTTCATGGTGGTTGGGCTTCAAGGTTATTGGAAAGCTCCGATTGCATATTATCTGACCAAGTCCCTAACACCAGAGACACAGAAAGTGTTGGTAGAGCATGCATTAGAAGAGCTTCATCATCGCCAGATATTTAAGGATGCCCAATGTGCCTTACTGCATATGCCATTCTATAACAACATGAACTACTACCTCATGCATATACTGTGTACATTAACTGATATGCTGCTTTGCCACTTTGCAAATGTCAATGCTAGAACCTTTAGTTTATTTTATAGTTATACTTTTTATACTTTTTTACTTTTTGTACTAGTATGCAAAAACTCAGAACAGTATTATGTTCATTAAATGTTTAGTGCTTTAGTTTTTAGAGTTGGTGTAAATTTTCATACTCTTATACCACTATGCAAAAACTCAGGACAGTGTTAAAGTTTTACTATTTTATGCTTATGTCTATTATTATATGTTTCAGTGTTTTAATGTTTAAATAGTTACTGTTGCACCGAGGGAGTGAGAGTCTTGTCACACTATCAGATGTCACACTATCAGATGTTTATTTTTGTTTATTTGTTTGTTTATTTATATTTCTCAATTATTAAATCTTTTCATGTATCTAAAAAGAATAAACTACACATATTGACCAAGGTTGGTGTAATAATGTATTTAATATTACATAATATTTAAATGTGTAGGGAAAAAAATTGGCATAAATTAATTTCATATCACCAATAATAATACTATTTATGATGAAATAGTATTAAATATTTATTAGCATTGTAACATATGTCAGTTAATTTCGCTGGAAATAAACATGTATTTAGAAATAGATGTAAATATAATCTTATTGTGTATACTGCTAGTGCAATACAGTGTCTACATAACGTTATTTTCATGTGAACGTCCATCTTAAGTATACCATATTATAACAACATCTCTCACATTTATAACAAACCAAACCGTTTTAAAATCGGATGGAAATTAAGCAAGTTATGGTTATTTTAATAGTGAATGCACCATTCACATTCATGTTAAGAGTGGGCGTTCTGTCTGTCCCAAGATGGCCGCCGTCTGACGATGTCGGTCTCCATTGGCCAACAGCGGGGCTGTCTTATCTAGTGTTTATTATATCTATGGTTCTAACCACCTGCGCGTGCACGCGGAGAGGTTATTTACATAATTCCCACCCCTCAAAACACCATATAAGGCTACGTTTCCTGCCTCACAGAGCAGGAAGTGTCCATTCATTCAAAATCAAGAAGTAAAAAGAAGAACTTTACGCGTTCGGAGATTGAAGTTCTGCTCTCAGTCGCGCTGTGGCGCACCGCTACCCCCCCCCCCCCCCCGCAAGTGTCGGATGGTCAAATATTTTTAATTTTAGTGTAAACAACTGTGTTACATTATAGTTTCACTTATTCAGAAGAGCTGTGGCGCACCGCTACCCCCCCCCCCCGCAAGTGTCGGATGTGTTTTTGAACAAAAGCATTTTAAAATGTCTCGAAACTACAGTTAACGTCATATTAATATTAGTGCATGTTGTGTCTCCCGTGGGTCGTACAGTATCAGAAATCAAGAATAAATGGTTTGATCTGAAAATGGCTTCAAGGAAAAGTCTGCGCTACCGAGATGGATGGAAAAATAAATGCCATGCGCACCTTGCGCAAGACGCGTGCCAACAGCATGCGTGTTCAAGCTGTGATAAAGCCGAGGACCCACTCGTGCGGCGCGCACGGACCATCCCCGGGGCACGGGGGGGGCCTGCGCCACGCGCGGGGGGCGCACGGTGGTCGACGTGGGGCACGGGGGGCCCGTGCGCCACGCGCGGGGGCGCACGGTGGTCGGCGTGGGGCACGGGGGGGGTTGAAGCCGCTTTATTTTAATTTAACCAATTTGTGTCGTTGCATTTAATTTATTTTAAACTCAGAATATTTTCTAAATAACGAAATATGAGTTATTAGTGAAGGAAATCCGTCTGGATGACAGCAGACCGACTGCTCCTAAAATTTACGACAGGTCTGGACCACACGTAAATTTTGTTCGTATCTGAAAAAAATCTTAGGATACGAAAACATTGTTGGATGCCACAAATGATCCTAAATCACTCGTACGCACAGTTTAAGAACAAATCTGTGCATACTAACGGTTCTTGCATGAGGCCCAATGTGTGGATAATAGAATGGATACTGATTATTTATTGAATAAACGCTGGGGTGACCGTGCCTTTTCTGCGGCCGCACCTCGACTCTGGAATACGCTCCCGCTTGAGCTACGTCAGATTACTGAACTTGGCTCTTTTAAATCGAAGCTTAAGACTTTTTTATTCCAACAGGCTTTTAGTAATTAAATACGTGGTGACATTTCTGGTTTTATTTTTGCTATTATGTTGTGTTTTTTCTTGATTTTTAACCTGTTGTCATTTTAAGTAATGTTTTTGTTAAGCGCTTCGGTCACCATCATCGTGGTTGTGTAAAGTGCTATAGAAATAAATAAATGAAATAAATAAATGAATTAATATTTGTTTTATGAGCTATGACTTTGTTGTTTGCCTCTTTTTCCATGACTGTTTTGTCCCTGTTTTTTTTTTTTTTTTGCATTTCACCATTATCTTCTGCTGGATTTTGTGTTTTAGACTTCTGGTAAAGTTTCCTGAACTGAATCACTCCATGAAAGTGGATGTATCCATGGTCAGGTGAGATTTCTCCTTTTAGACATGTTACTTTTTTTATAACTCACAAAACAAACTGCCAGTGTGCAGTTCCCAGCTTTGTATCATAGTGGATGATGTATTATTTCCTCCCCTTTGGGTGCTGTGGCTTTTTCTCAACCTTGAATTTAGGGAGGCTCCTCACGTCAAAGGGTAAGCAGATTTTTTATTTTTTTTGGTCAGCTTCTAAATTTTACAATATTTCCAAGAAGATTATGCTGTTGTTTAAACTTTATTTTACATTTGATGTTAATTCGTTTTCTCTAAAACGTGGTATGTTTGTAGATATCGACGTTTTAATGTCCTGGGAACCAAATCTAAAGCTTTGAACATGGCTGAGAGCCACAGTGGAGGCATGGTGGCAGACTTCCGACATCTGGTGAGTGATAATAATTTACAGTTCTTATCAGACATATTCAGGTGCACATGTGAAGTATGCACCTAAAGTACTCCAATCTCTTACAAATAAAATCCACCATTTTAAAGACAAATGTTTACACCAGTAACAACTTTCAGATTAATATTTCTGGTGCTTGAGTCATTCTGTGTGCTGTTTTTTTTTTTTTTAGTCTTTGAAGGAGCAGAAATCTGGAGGAGGTGGTAAAGGAGCCAATGACGTGAGTTAAAGACCATCTATGTCTGTGGTATTCTTCAGTAATTTGTCTTGCATGAAGTGGTAACAGGTCAGTATAGATCAGGTCTGAATGTGAATGCTTGTTCTTAACAGATTTCTCTGAGTGTTACAGAAGAGCTGCACATCATCCACTTCAACACTGTATTTGAACTGAAAGGCTTCTCAGTTGATTTGCAGGTGGAGTTTTATTTTATTTGATTATGCCTACCTGACAAAACACATTTGTTTAGTAGAGAAACATGACCTGTAATAAACCTGTCTAAATGTGTAGGCCTCCTCCCTTCCTGTGGTCGTTATCTCTAACTCGAGCCAGCAGCAGAGTGCGTGGGCGTCTATCCTCTGGTTCAGCTTGCTCAGCCAGGATCCTAAGGTCAGAGTTTGCCCTCTCTAATCCACACTGCAAATCATCATTGCAGTGAAGATATTGTGTAGGACATTAACAAAGCCAACTGAGACAGATTTTTAATATACCTTTTTGATAATGTTTGTGTTTTTCACAGGATGTCATGTTCTTTGCTAACGTTCCTGCGGCGCCTTGGCCACAGTTTGGAGAGATGATGAGCTGGCAGTTTCTGTCGGCCACTAAAAGGGGTCTGGATGATGCTCAGCTTGAAATGATCGCACTCAAGCTCTTTGGTAAATGCTTTTAACAAGTTCTGCTTCGTCCATTTTTCTGCTGGTGTTTTGGGCAGATTTTTCTGTGGCTTAGTCTCAACTCATTTGTCTGCAATTTGAAGTATTAATTAAATTTTCTGTGCTGTCTCAAGTTCAAGCACTTTCAAAGTGAAGAAAGACGGCAACAAATTTACAATTTCTTTGCAGTCACCCTATACTGTACAGTAGTCCCTCATTTATTGCAGGGGTTTGGTTCGGAACCCACCCACAGTACCGTATTCGTCGGTCTTTAACACGCTCCCGTGTATAATACGCTTTGACCAATTATTGCCAATAAATTAGAAAAAATCTGTAAATAATACGCTTCGGTGTTTACCACGCATCTATTATGCGTCACCGCTACGCGACGCGTCAGCGCCTCATTTGTCCTGCTTAAAATGGCGGCCGCAGAAGCGAGCGAGCACCGATAGACTTCACAAGAAAACACGGTAAAAACAATTATTTCTTTGCGAGAAAAAATATATTTCTTAGCTGACATAATAGCACAAGGGTTCCTGAGCTTAACCAATCCACGAAATGTTTAAATCAGCTGGATTTTAAAAAAGTAGTTTGCCGATTTGCATGCAGGCGGTTGGGACGCTTTATTTCTTTTAATTTAGCTAAATAAACGCTTAAAAAAAATTCTTAGCTGACATAATAGCACAAGGGTTCCTGAGCTTAACCAATTGGATTTAAAAATCTGCGGTGTGGTTTATGAGTTACGGTATCTTGCTAACAAAAACAGCGAACCTCACAGCTAAATGCAGCTACATCCAGAGCAGGGGGCGGGCAGCGACAGAGTCAGTCCGACCAGAGGAGGCTTTTTTCGGACACATGAGCTAGAAACGGTCTGGAAGTGTCTCCCTAGCGGACAAAAGTGGTACTGCACCATTTTTTGCCCAAAATGAAAAACGGCGAATCAGAGCCAAAAATGGGTCTAAAAATATGGGAAAAAATCCATAAATAATACGCTTCGGTGTATAATACGCAGGACATTCAAATGAGCAAAAAAACTGCGTGTTATAGACCAACGAATACGGTAAGTGAAATTACGCGAAGTAGCAACGTTATATTTATTTTAGTATTTATATATATTTTAAGGCTTTAGGAAACCCTTCCCACACTCTTGCAATGTTCTAAACTCTTAAACCTATGTCATTTTAACAACAAACTATATGAAGCTACTAAATTTTACTCATCAGGCTCTGCAGAACAGGACCGGCTCATTCTGGTCCAACTCTGTTCTGGTCTGACCCAGTTCATTTCTGCAGCGACAAGCCCACAATCAATGTTGTCAACTTTTAACCCCACTCATTTTAACAACATACTTATATGTAGCT
>JBBPBX010009884.1:0-22168 GCA_038048925.1 Garcialebias charrua
AATAAGACTATAATTTGTATTGTTAATCGCAGTTATTGCTATGTATAACATGGTTCCCTTGAGACAGAAAAATACACAATGTGTGCCTTACTTTGTATATTCCCGGGTCTTCATTCTTCCAACAAAACAACAAGTATACTTATCTAAAGAAAGCCAAGATAGAATACCCAATACGACATAAATGAGGTGCTGTGGCTTAGTTGTCAATGTGGCTGTCTAGTAAACAGGAGATCCTGGTTTCAATTCCCAGCTGTGCCTGTTATTTTAACTTCTTGATAGAAAACTTAGTACTATAGGAGTAGAGCTATTAAGACAATAGACTATATGCCACAGACTTCCGTTCTGGCACTTCCTCATTCATGAGCAGGACCGCGCACTTCCGGTTAGCGGGAATGACACAAAAATAAATGACTAAATACAATTAATAAAACTTCTACATACACACCAATTATACACATATAAATCCATATAAATCTATGGCAATGTTCCCCCTACAGATAGCTGCAATAAATTGTCGCCCTAACCCCTCCTCGGAACAGCTGTACCCACCGGTGGGCGGACACAACGGAACTCACTTGTAGTGCCAGTAGCGCGCAGCTGCTTCCCGTTTCGGGTCGTTGTCATGGTCTGCTACTAGGAGCTAACGCTAACAACAACGGCAGTCGATAGGAACCGGAAGTGCGGGATGTGGCCTATATTTTAACGGAGGTACGTCACAACTACCCGTGGCATATAGCCTATTATACAAATTAAATATTATGTAAGAAGATAACTTAGTTTGCTAGAGAGAAAAGAACACAGTGTGCACCTTACAGTCCACCTGTGTGTTCATTCTTACAATATATCATGTATACTTATCTAGAGAAACCCGGTATAGAATATTCAAAATCGTCCATTACAGGTGCTGTGGCTTAGTTGGTCAAAGCGCCTGTCTAGTAAACAGGAGATCCTGGGTTCAACTCCCAGCAGTGCCTAGTGGCATTTTTTTCATTTCCATTCGGTGGCTGAGCAAATAAATGCTCAGACTGGTGGCCATGCACCCATAGTTGTGTCCGCAAAACTGCAGTCTGTCACACTGTCAGCGTTGAACAGTCTTAAAGAGCTCATATTTGGACGAGTGAGAATAAGTAGCCTTTTAAAAAAGTCCAGTAAGCAAAACCTTTTTCTAAGTAGAAATTACTTTAATTGTCAAGATGTACAAAAACTTGATAGAATTATAGAAACACAGAAATCATTTAATCATGCCAGAGCAGAAGCTAAATAGTAGATTGCTGATCTAAGAACAGGTATGATGCTCAAAAATGAGGCGCTGTAGCTTAGATGGCCAAAGCATCTGTCTCGTAAACAGGAGATCCTGGGTTCAAATCCCAGCAGTGCCTATGATAATATGAGTTCCTTATAGAGAACTGTGTACTCTAGAAGTAGACCTATTACGACATTTATAAATAATTCATATTAAGTAAGAAGAGAAATTGCTTTTCTATAGGGAAAAGAGTGCACCTTATAGTCTACCTGTATGTTCATTCTTACAAAATATCATGTATACTTTTCTGGAGAAACATGGTATAGAATACTGAAAACCATCAATTACAGGCGCTGTGGCTTAGTTGGTTAAAGTGCCTGTCTAGTAAACAGGAGATCCTGGGTTCAACTCCCAGCAGTGCCTAGCATCCATCCTAAACATTCATTTGAGGCTGAGCAAATACGTGCACACATTGGTGGCCATACACCCATAAATGTGTATGCTAAACTGCTGTCTTTCACTGTTGGTTTTAAAGAGCTCAAATTTGAATGAGTGAGAAAAAATAGCATTTAAAAAAAGTCCACTTAGCAAAAACTATTTCTAGTTAGAATTTCTTTTATGTCAGAATGAACACCAACTTGCTAGAGTTACAGAAACACAGAACATTGTTTTATCATGTAAGAGCAGAGGCTAAATTGTAGGTTGCTGATCTTAATACAGCTATATTCTTCAAAAATGAGGTGCTGTATGTTAGATGGCCAAAGCATCTGTTTGGTATACAGGAGATCCTGGGTTCAAATTCCAGCATTGCCCTTGTTACTTTGATTTCTAGAGAACTTAGTTCTCTAGAAGTAGACCAATTAAGACCATTATAATAAATAAATATTATTATGTAACAAGATACAGTAACTTGTTTCTCTAGAACAAAATAATACACTGTCTGCACCTTACAGTCTTGTGTCTTGATTCTTACAAAATAACAAGTATGCTTATCTTGAGAAACCAGGGATAGAATACTCAATAACTTGCATTACAGGTGTTGTGGCTTAGGTGGTCAAAGCTTCTGTCTAGTAAACAGGATTTCCCAGGCTCAAGTGCCAACAGTTCCTAGCATCTTGCCTAAAGGTTCATTAGTGGCTGGGCAAAATAATGCCAGACTGGTGGCCATGCACCAGTAGATGTGTCTGGAAAACTGCAGTCTGTCACTGTTGAACAGTCTTAAAGAGCTGAAATTTGGATGAGTGAGCCAAATTTTCAGTTTACGAAAGTGAATTAAGCAAAAACTATTTCTAGATAGAAATTACTATAAATGTCAAGACGAACAAATACTTGTTAGAATTACAGAAACACAGCAAATAATTTAATCGTACCAGAGCAGATGCCCAAGATTGTTGAGCTACTTGTTGTCCTACAAATATACTTTAAAGTATGGGCGCTGTAGCTTAGTTGGCCAAAGCGTCTGTCTTGTAAACAGGAGATCCTGGGTTCAACTCCCAGCAGTGCCATTTTTTTAACTTCCAAGTAAACATTTTAAAATTGACCTCTTTTTCAAAGTATCAACACTGAGTATTTGTATTGTTAATCGCAGTTATTGCTATGTATAACATGGTTCCCTTGAGACAGAAAAATACACAATGTGTGCCTTACTTTGTATATTCCCGGGTCTTCATTCTTCCAACAAAACAACAAGTATACTTATCTAAAGAAAGCCAAGATAGAATACGCAATACAACATAAATGAGGTGCTGTGGCTTAGTTGTCAATGTGGTTGTCTAGTAAACAGGAGATCCTGGTTTCAATTCCCAGCTGTGCCTGTTACTTTAACTTCTTGATAGAAAACTTAGTACTATAGAAGTAGAGCTATTAAGACAATAGACTATATGCCACAGACTTCTGAAATATATTTCTATCAGTATTACATTACACCCATTATGTTCCATTATTTGTATTCACTTAATTCTGCCTTATAATGTGAAATGTGACACAAGGCAGAACGTTTTTCTCTCGGGCTTTGTTTTCACTAGGGAACAGTTACACGCCTGCACATACACAGACATAACACTGGATGATTGACATACAGAGCTGATAGTTTGTTGACAGAAAGGAGGGTCACGTGGTAGTGTAGGTGGTTCCAGGGCAGTCCTGAAGCAGTCCAAGGAGGTTCCAGGGTCCAGGAGGCGGTGACGACATCCAGGGTTTTATAACCGTGGCCCTGCCTTTGAAGATGTGTGTGTTGGACTGTGCTGGAGTCAGGTCTGTTGGTTGCTGTAAGGTTTATTCTTATATGTACAATAAACCTACATAAAATTTGCACATTCGTTTCAGAGCTTCCTTCAACCTTTTGAATTCGCAACAATTTGGTGACCACCGACGCTGAGAGGTTTGCAGTTTCGTCTGAAACGAGAGATGATTTGGAGGGTTTCCCCCCCCACCGCCGACAGAGACGAGCACGCGCGCAGTCAACAACCGGTGATTCACAGAGGTGAGCAGGACTCCTCTTACACAAAACGTCTGCGTTTGGACACACTAAATTATTTGTTGACTGAGGGTTGTTTGTCTCCAGGTGGGCCAGTGGTTTATAATGTTAGCAGCTAAAAGTAAAAAAAAAAACGTGAACTACTGTTGGTATTTCATTTGAATGTGCATTTTTTGCGGTTTTTGTACATGTAAGTAAGGTGAAGAGCACATAAGTCCCACACACGCGTAGGGATAATTTACGAGTGCCTTAAGTTTGCCCTTCCCCCACATCCCCGTTCTATGAGCTCCGGCCTGTCGGCTGGGAGACACTTTTCCTTTGGACTCCGGGAAACCGTGGGGTCGAGGCTTCATCGTGAACTCCGGGCATCTGTCGCCGTCGAGTCACAGGGCTTTCATCCGACACACGGTTTTGCCGTTCAGAGTGGATTGCCACTCCGGGTTCACAGGTCGCTGTGCATGTGATTAAAGTTCGCATCCGGGACTGTGATCGCTGTTAAGAGTCACATTTTTCCTCCCCTTCCCCGTTAAAGTCGATTACCGTATTTTCCACTGTATAGGTCGCACCCATTTTTTTTTAAAGATAACTTTCTTATCTTTTTATTATTTTTTGCTTTCTTTTCTCTCTTTATTCGAGGCTTGCGACCTGTACTCCGGAAGGTGCTGTATACACGCAAACAAGGCAACAGGGACAGATTTTTTATTTTCATTTTTATTCTCATTTATTGCATTTGTGAGTGTAAAAGCCAGGGAGACAGGAACCAGGTCTGGGGATGTGCCGAAGCAGTTTCGCAGATGCAAGCTGCTGGCTGGACCTCAGATTTATGGCTTCTAACAAGATAACACTCTCCTGTTGGTGCCTGACACGGAGGCAAGGAGACATCTCCTCCCCTCCTCCCTCACCCCCCCCCTACGTGCCTGTGAACCTGCACGGCACAGAGGCCTCTTTCATCCATATAAATCTCACTGAGTTTTCTCCTGGTTCTGGTTTTGGACCTGCTAGGGAGGTCCGCCTCAAGGGTTCCGGCTGATAACAGGGAGTTTTACAACTTAATCAGCTCAGGCTGGGACTGTAAAAGTTACTTTAGTGCTACTATGGAGGACACTCCAGAGTAAAAGACTTACTTAGTTTGTCAGATTTTTATTTTTTTTGTTGCTGTGACTTTTGTTTTAAACACGCTGACCTATGTAGTACTGTATTTTTTGCAGATATGTGCTTTTCACTCTCAGTGTTAAAGGCACATTTCTGATTTTTATAGGTGAGGTTCCCGTGAACATGTTGCCTAAAGGAGTACATGCAGGGTTAATCTCACGCCATTAATTGTTACGTTTCCAGTTCTCATCACTTCAGCCTGGTGGGGTGCAGGTCATGTTTAATGACATATGAACAAGGCCTGTGTAATTGTGGGTTGGAGTACTTTGGTGGTTTATTTTTATTTTATTGTTTTTTTTTTATATGTATATATATATTTTTTTTCTTTTCTTGGAGGACTACAGCTTGTTTGTTCTGCAGGAGCGTTCTGCCTTGGCCTTCTGACCTGCTCGACAGAGTCTGGAAGGGAGTCTTCACACAGCTGACATACTGCAGGGGGTGACTTTATTTAGGTGTTTTCTGAGGATTTCAGCTTGGCCTCTGATCAGTGAACGTTGCAGGTGTTCCATGACGACGTTTGGTTAGCAGTTAATTATTTCTACTTGGTGGTGGATTTCAGCTCTCAATTTACAATTTTCTTCCTCACCCTACAACATTTGCATTCGCATTGCACAGTACATACGTGCATTGTACATACCTAGGTACACTATACCATAGCATTGAGAGGATTGTATCTCGACTCTGGCTTTGGATCGACATTTTAGGAAAGATCACATGTTCCTTTGTCATTGACACCAGGTTTGCTAACCACCGTGACTCTGCTGAAAACTCCTGATGGCGCCTGCACTGGAATAAACTGAACTGCCATAATGCGTTGTGTTCGGCTGAGCTGCACGCTGACACCACCTGCACTGAACTGAAAATGCACTGAACTGCCGACATGCATCATGTTCAGCTAAAGCCGCAAGCTGTCATGACTCGTGCCTGAACTGTTACATGGAGTTTTCCGTTTTTTGCACCAGTTTCATCTCAAGTCTATGAACTGTGGTCTGCACCCACTGCTGGGGAAACGTCACTACCAAACTTTGCAGCCTGGCTGATGTGTCAGCTGACCATGTGATTTTCAGGTGTTGATTCATAGCTTCAGTTTACTGATCAATACTATCTTTGCTATGGTAAAATCTCACACACACACATGTACACGCTTTCATTGTGACACACAGAACTGATCTCACTGACACGTGACCTGCACAGCCACACTTCTCATGGATTGTTGGATTACCATACACATTTTTGTTTTATCCTTCATGTACTCGCGTTAGAGCAGTACAGTTTGGTTCTATTTTCTCCATCATGTTCGATATGGGCACCTGTTGCGTTCCTTTTTGGATGTGTGTTTGTCTTTTTCTTTTCTTTTTCCTCACCTTTTGACGGGCATAGGTAGAGAGTTTGCTGGCATGATGCAAAGAAGGAAGGTAAATGTTTTCTTTGTCCTGGAGACCGAGTGGAAGGGCAGCAAGGCTCATGGTGTTGGAGCAGGATTCAAGCTCTCTTACTATGGTGTGGATAGCGGAGGAGATTGAGTAGAGGTTGTGTTGAAGGAGATGTTGACATAGGATGTAGTGGTGGTGTGACATGTGTCAAATGGGGTGATGTATCTTATGGTTGAAGTATTACGTCTGATGCTAGGTAGTTGGGTTCGGCTATTTTGAGTTTTTATTTTTTCTTTCTTGTAGTATTTCCACCTGCAGTACAGATGATGTTTGTGTTATGAGCTTCCATTATTTTCTTTGTAACAGGATGTTTTTTTTGTTTACCTCCTGTTTCAAAAAGGGGATGACGAATAACAAACATACTGTATAGTTAAACACACCATTTCAAATACCTAATTAGATCAACGTTTTAACTTTTCATACAGTGATGAGAGCTGGAAACAGTTATACATTTGATAAAGTTATAAAAGATCATTTTAATAAGTGCCTAAAAACAGGTTGGATCTGAATGTTTGGGGTAATTTATACAGATTTAGTGCTGACTTTTTCTTATTTTTCATTTACAGGTCAAATCTGGACTGCTGATGATCTGTCAGCCCTGTGACAGAACGTGTAAGATAAAATTGTGAATAATTTATATTTGAAAAGGGGAAATGCACTTTACAATCACATGTTTCCACAGCTGTGATGGACAAGCAGAGGAACCTTACCATAACTGGGTTTACATTCCTCCCCTTTTCAGCAGATTAATTAATGTTGAATGAATGCTTAATGTTGCAGTGTAACCAATGAAGGGAAAATCTATTTCCCTGCACCATTTTTTTATTTATCTTACAGGTTAACAGGTGGAACATGCAGCAGAGCAGAACTAATCACATTAACTAACAAACTAACCAACTAATCACTAATATATGCCAAGATTTTCTCACTATTTGTTGAAACTATCATCATTTGTTCTATTATTAATCATCGTTAATCGTTAATCATCATTAATAACTATTATCATTTGTTCTCACTATTTGTTAACTGGGTCTTAGACTTCTTAACAAACAGACCACAGTCCGTGAAGATCCACAACTTCTCCTCTTCCACCATCACCCTCAGCACTGGCTCTCCTCAAGGATGTGTGCTGAGCCCTCTTCTGTTCACTCTGCTCACATATGATTGTACAGCCACACTTCCAGGCTGTCATATTGTTAAGTTTGCAGATGATACAGCTGTGGTGGGATGCATCACAGATAATGATGAATCCAGCTACAGACAGGAGGTGGAACATCTGGAGAGCTGGTGCAAAGAGAACAACCTTCACATGAATGTGAAGAAGACGAAGGAGATGATTGTGGACTTCAGAAGGAACAAACACACCCACACCCCACTGTATATAGGTGGATCTGCGGTGGAGGTGGTCTCCAGTTACAAGTACCTGGGTGTACACTTGAATGATAACCTCAGCTGGAGCAATAACACCACCAGCCTGATCAAGAAAGGTCATCAGAGACTCTACTTCCTCAGACGGCTGAGACGAGCCGGTCTGAGAAGCTCAGTCCTCACCTCGTTCTACAGGTGTGCAGTGGAGAGCGTCCTGTGCTCCAGCATCAACGTGTGGCATGGAGGCTGCACAGTTGCAGAGAGGAAAGCTCTACAAAGAGTGGTGAAGGCTGCACAGAAGTCTGTGGGAGTCAGTCTCCCCACCATCACAGACATTTACACCTCCAGATGCAGAAAAAGAGCCACCTGCATCATGAAAGACCTCACTCACCCAGCACACTCACTCTTTGCACCACTCCCCTCGGGACGGAGGTTGAGGAGCATCAAATGTAGAACCACTAGACTGAGGAACAGCTTCTACCCTGAGGCTGTCAGACTCATGAATAAATAAATAATAAGAATAAACACTGCAAAATGTCACATCATGCTGATACTGATCTGTTTCTTGTTGCTGCGTTCATCTGTGACTATCTGCGTTCATCTGTGACCATCTGCTCATGTTCGTGCTGCTGTTTATAATGATGTTTTTCTACTACATTAGGGCTTAGTGTATTACTAGCTGATGTCTCTCTTAGTTAATCCTAGATGTTATTATTGTTTTTCTCTTGCATTTGTTGTTGGATGTAACTGGGACCCTGTGTACATAATCTCGTTTTCAACACATGTACTACATGCGGTGCAAATGACAATAAATTCTCTCTGACTCTGACTCTGAAACCTCTCAATTGTTGTTTACACCGTATGTTGAAAGGATACATATGGTTATTCTTATGCCTGTGAAGAATGACTGTGAGTTTGATCCAGGAGGTCCAGAAAGGATTGAAGGTTGTTGAGATGAATGAGTCAGACAGAATGTGAAAGTTACAGACTGATTAATGTGACTATATATATATGTTTGTGCTTGGTGAATGTGCAGTACAATAGTTGTGTGTTGATAGATTTTTGTGTGTTGATAGATTTTTGAGAAAGGTGTACAGGGTTCTCACTACTTTTCTATAGATATAATTTAGTTTTATCAATTTTAATTCTTAGATTTGAACGATAATTAGAAATGTTTTAGAGGATACATTTTAGCTGCACCTTTGTTAAGAGTAGCCTAGCGGTGAATTTTACTGATAGGAAATGTTTGTGGTAGAACATTCTGGTACAGAGAATAATATATATATATATAGGAAATGGATGTGAATAAGATAATTGAGTTTGACAGGTTATGGAAGGATTTTTGTGTTTTCTGTTTGGATCAGATTAATCATAGATTAAGTGTTAGTTTTTGAATGTGGTCTTAGCCCTTATCACAGACATCTCTGAATAAGAGCAGTTGAGCTTTTCTCAGATATTGGATTAGTTAACAGAGTAGTGTAGGCTTTTCTCCTCACAGGTGTCTATGATGAAGAAGATGAAGAGGCCTGACAACAGTTCATATTCTTTGCTAAGGTTAACACATACCAGAAATGGAGCAGAGTATATGCAATGTTTTGAAGTTTGTTAAGAGTTGATAAATCAATTTTGGGTAATTTGAGGGTTTTTGAGAAAGTATTGGATTTATAAGGTCTGATTAAAGTCCAGTTGTTTTTTATTGAACGCCTTTTTAAAGGTATTGAATTTAACTTCATTATTCCTGCATATACCCTGTAGAGGCGTGTTTGTTGATAGGAGGGACAGTCCGCTCGGTTCTTTCTTGTTTTTATTTTTATTTGTTCGTCTTTGCATCTATTTTTGTCTTGTTTGTTTTTGTCTGTTTTATTCTTGTTCATTGTTTTTGTTTGTTTTGTCTTGTTTCTATTTGTTTGTTACATTTGTTTTATTCTTTGTTTTTGTCTGTTTTATTTTTTGTTTGTTTGTTCTGGTCTTATTCTGTTTAGTTTTTCTCACCATTTAGTATTGATGCTTATTTTATATGAGGGTTTTATATTCTGGGTGGGTAACTTAGATGTAATATTGCTGTGGGTGGGAATGTTAGATATTTCCAATGTGTATCAAGTTTTTAATTGCATTCTCACATAGAACATATAGGATTTTGTTGACATGATGTTTGTCATGTCAAAAGGGGAATTGAAATATATTTCTATCAGTATTACATTACACCCATTATGTTCCATTATTTGTATTCACTTAATTCTGCCTTATAATGTGAAATGTGACACAAGGCAGAACGTTTTTCTCTCGGGCTTTGTTTTCACTAGGGAACAGTTACACGCCTGCACATACACAGACATAACACTGGATGATTGACATACAGAGCTGATAGTTTGTTGACAGAAAGGAGGGTCACGTGGTAGTGTAGGTGGTTCCAGGGCAGTCCTGAAGCAGTCCAAGGAGGTTCCAGGGTCCCAGGAGGCGGTGACGACATCCAGGGTTTTATAACCGTGGCCCTGCCTTTGAAGATGTGTGTGTTGGACTGTGCTGGAGTCAGGTCTGTTGGTTGCTGTAAGGTTTATTCTTATATGTACAATAAACCTACATAAAATTTGCACATTCGTTTCAGAGCTTCCTTCAACCTTTTGAATTCGCAACACTTCCGTTCTGGCACTTCCTCATTCATGATCAGGACCGCGCAATTCTGGTTAGCGGTAATGACACGAAAATAAATGACTAAATACAATTAATAAAACTTCTACATACACACATGGTATAGAATACTGAAAACCATCATTTACAGGCGCTGTGGCTTAGTTGGTTAAAGCGCCTGTCTAGTAAACAGGAGATCCTGGGTTCAACTCCCAGCAGTGCCTAGTGGCATTTTTTTCATTTCCATTCGGTGGCTGAGCAAATAAATGCTCAGACTGGTGGCCATGCACCCATAGTTGTGTCCGCAAAACTGCAGTCTGTCACACTGTCAGCGTTGAACAGTCTTAAAGAGCTCATATTTGGACGAGTGAGAATAAGTAGCCTTTTAAAAAAGTCCAGTAAGCAAAACCTTTTTCTAAGTAGAAATTACTTTAATTGTCAAGATGTACAAAAACTTGATAGAATTATAGAAACACAGAAATCATTTAATCATGCCAGAGCAGAAGCTAAATAGTAGATTGCTGATCTAAGAACAGGTATGATGCTCAAAAATGAGGCGCTGTAGCTTAGATGGCCAAAGCATCTGTCTCGTAAACAGGAGATCCTGGGTTCAAATCCCAGCAGTGCCTATGATAATATGAGTTCCTGATAGAGAACTGTGTACTCTAGAAGTAGACCTATTACGACATTTATAAATAATTCATATTAAGTAAGAAGAGAAATTGCTTTTCTATAGGGAAAAGAGTGCACCTTATAGTCTACCTGTATGTTCATTCTTACAAAATATCATGTATACTTTTCTGGAGAAACAAGAATACTGAAAACCATCCATTACAGGCGCTGTGGCTTAGTTGGTTAAAGCGCCTGTCTAGTAAACAGGAGATCCTGGGTTCAACTCCCAGCAGTGCCTAGCATCCATCCTAAACATTCATTTGAGGCTGAGCAAATACGTGCACACATTGGTGGCCATACACCCATAAATGTGTATGCTAAACTGCTGTCTTTCACTGTTGGTTTTAAAGAGCTCAAATTTGAATGAGTGAGAAAAAATAGCATTTTAAAAAAGTCCACTTAGCAAAAACTATTTCTAGTTAGAATTTTTTTTTTTATGTCAGAATGAACACCAACTTGCTAGAGTTACAGAAACACAGAACATTGTTTTATCATGTAAGAGCAGAGGCTAAATTGTAGGTTGCTGATCTTAATACAGCTATATTCTTCAAAAATGAGGTGCTGTATGTTAGATGGCCAAAGCATCTGTTTGGTATACAGGAGATCCTGGGTTCAAATTCCAGCATTGCCCTTGTTACTTTGATTTCTAGAGAACTTAGTTCTCTAGAAGTAGACCAATTAAGACCATTATAATAAATAAATATTATTATGTAACAAGATACAGTAACTTGTTTCTCTAGAACAAAATAATACACTGTCTGCACCTTACAGTCTTGTGTCTTGATTCTTACAAAATAACAAGTATGCTTATCTTGAGAAACCAGGGATAGAATACTCAATAACTTGCATTACAGGTGTTGTGGCTTAGGTGGTCAAAGCTTCTGTCTAGTAAACAGGATTTCCCAGGCTCAAGTGCCAACAGTTCCTAGCATCTTTCCTAAAGGTTCATTAGTGGCTGGGCAAAATAATGCCAGACTGGTGGCCATGCACCAGTAGATGTGTCTGGAAAACTGCAGTCTGTCACTGTTGAACAGTCTTAAAGAGCTCAAATTTGGATGAGTGAGCCAAATTTTCAGTTTACGAAAGTGAATTAAGCAAAAACTATTTCTAGATAGAAATTACTTTAAATGTCAAGACGAACAAATACTTGTTAGAATTACAGAAACACAGCAAATAATTTAATCGTACCAGAGCAGATGCCCAAGATTGTTGAGCTACTTGTTGTCCTACAAATATACTAGAAGTCCCAGAGGAGGGTCATTTAACATTTCTACCTTTGGAACCCAGAGACGGGTCGAGTGACCTGAAGGATTTTAGCTAACATCCTATAATGAGCTGTTAACAGGCGCTTTTGTTTTGTAAATAAGGCCATTACTGGCGCACCACAGGAGGGGGCACGCTTAACACTAATTTGACTAAGGCTACGCTTTTTTGCGCAAGTGAACTTGGCTTCTAAATCCCCCGGTCCCTTTCAGTGGGCTACATATGTTGGTCCGTCACTTGACCTCAGGTCATGTGACCTATGTCGGTCCGTCAGTTTACCTCAGGTCATGTGACCTGTGTCGGTCCGTCAGTTGACTTCATGTCGTGTGACCTGTGTCGTTTTGTCAGTTGACCTCAGGTCATAAGACCTGTGTTGGTCCGTCACTTGACCTCAGGTCCTGTGACCTGTGTCGGTCCGTCAGTTGACCTCAGGTCATGTGACCTATGTCGGTCCATAAGTTGACCTCTGGTCATGTGACCTATGTCGGTCCGTCAGTTGACCATGTCGTGTGACCTGTGTCGTTTTGTTAGTTGACCTCAGGTCATGTGACCTGTGTTTGTTTGTCACTTGACCTCAATAAATGTGACCTGAGTCAGTCCGTCAGTTGACCTCAGGTCATGTGACCTGAGTTGGTCCATCAGTTGACCTCTGGTCATGTGACCTATGTCGGTCCATAAGTTGACCTCTGGTCATGTGACCTATGTCGGTCCGTCAGTTGACCATGTCGTGTGACCTGTGTCGTTTTGTTAGTTGACCTCAGGTCATGTGACCTATGTTGGTTTGTCACTTGACCTCAGGTCATGTGACCTGTGTCGGTCCGTCAGTTGACCTCAGGTCATGTGACCTATGTCGGTCCATCAGTTGACCTCTGGTCATGTGACCTGTGTCGGTCCGTCAGTTGACCATGTCGTGTGACCTGTGTCGTTTTGTCAGTTGACCTCAGGTCATGTGACCTGTGTTGGTTTGTCACTTGACCTCAGGTCATGTGACCTGTGTCGGTCCGTCAGTTGACCTCAGGTCATGTGACCTGTGTTGGTACGTCAGTTGACCTCATGCCGTGTGACCTGTGTCGGTCCATCAGTTTACTTCATGTCATGTGACCTGTGTCGTTGTGTCAGTTGACCTCAGGTCATGTGACCTGTGTTGGTACGTCAGTTGACCTCATGCCGTGTGACCTGTGTCGGTCCGTCAGTTGACCTCAGGTCATGTGACCTATGTCAGTCCATCAGTTGACCTCAGTCATGTGACCTGTGTCGGTCCGTCAGTTGACTTCATGTCGTGTGACCTGTGTCTTTTGTCAGTTGACCTCAGGTCATGTGACCTGTGTTGGTCCGTCAGTTGACCTCAGGTCATGTGACCTGTGTCGGTCCGTCAGTTGACCTCAGGTCATGTGACCTGTGTCGGTACGTCAGTTGACCTCATGCCGTGTGACCTGTGTCGGTCCGTCAGTTGACCTCATGTCGAGTGACCAGTGTCGGTCCATCAGTTGACTTCATGTCGTGTGACCTATGTCGGTCCGTCAGTTGACCTCAGGTCATGTGACCTGTGTCGGTCAGTCAGTTGACCTCAGGTCATGTGACCTGTGTCGGTCCGTCAGTTGACCTCAGGTCATGTGACCTGTGTCGGTATGTCAGTTGACCTCATGCCGTGTGACCTGTGTCGGTACGTCAGTTGACCTCATGCCGTGTGACCTGTGTCGGTCCGTCAGTTGAACTCATGTCGAGTGACCAGTGTCGTTCCATCAGTTGACTTCATGTTGTGTGACCTATGTCGGTCCGTCAGTTGACCTCAGGTCAAGTGACCCGTGTTGGTCCGTCAGTTGACCTCATGTCGTGTGACCAGTGTCGGTCCGTCAGTTGACTTCATGTCATGTGACTTGTGTCGTTTTGTCAGTTGACCTCAGGTCATGTGACCTGTGTTGGTCCGTCACTTGACCTCAGGTCATGTGACCTGTGTCGGTCCGTCACTTGATCTCATGTCATGTGACCTGTGTCGGTCTGTCAGTTGACTTCATGTCGTGTGACCTATGTCGGTCCATCAGTTGACCTCAGGTCATGTGACCTGTGTCGGTCCGTCAGTTGACCTCATGTCATGTGACCTATGTCGGTCCGTCAGTTGACCTCATGTCGTGTGACCTATGTCGGTCCGTCAGTTGACTTCATGTCGTGTGACCTATGTCGGTCCGTCAGTTGACCTCAGGTCATGTGACCTGTGTCGGTCCGTCAGTTGACCTCAGGTCATGTGACCTGTGTCGGTCCGTCAGTTGACCTCATGTCGTGTGACCTATGTCGGTCCGTCAGTTGACTTCATGTCATGTGACCTGTGTCGGTCCGTCAGGTGACGGACAACAATAGGTCAAGCATGTTTTAGAACACAGCAATGGGCCACCTGCATGTGCCGGCACGCACCGTATATACATGTGCCAAGGACAAGGAGAGAGACAGTACTTGTAAGCAAAATAATTTATTTGACAGAACATCAAAGTTACAGGATAGTCAGCACAGCAGAATAAGACAATTTTATGCATAAAATTGTTCTGGAGCAGACAAAGCTTTCCGTTCAGTGGATGTCCCAAAATGTTCAACTGTGAGATAACTTCAGGGTCTGTTATGTGTGAATTCAGGTCAGGGCCTCTCTTCTGACTAAGGGGGGAAGTGCAAGCAGAGTCTTACTTACCTGGTGGAAACATTGGAATGCAGTTTGTGCAGTCTGGTGTGGTGGGGGTGTCTGAGTTGTGTGCACGCATATTTATAACAAAAGGCAGTTAATGGCCCACTAATGTGGACCCACTAATGGCCCACTAATGGTTGGTTTGGACTAAGGGTCTTTTGACCCTCTTTCAGGACTTCTGGGGGGAGGTCGAAAATCCTGGGACTTCTAGTGTTAAAGTATGGGCGCTGTAGCTTAGTTGGCCAAAGCGTCTGTCTTGTAAACAGGAGATCCTGGGTTCAACTCCCAGCAGTGCCTTTTTTTTTTTACTTCCAAGTAAACATTTTAAAATTGACCTCTTTTTCAAAGTATCAACACTGAGTATTTGTATTGTTAATCGCAGTTATTGCTATGTATAACATGGTTCCCTTGAGACAGAAAAATACACAATGTGTGCCTTACTTTGTATATTCCCGGGTCTTCATTCTTCCAACAAAACAACAAGTATACTTATCTAAAGAAAGCCAAGATAGAATACGCAATACAACATAAATGAGGTGCTGTGGCTTAGTTGTCAATGTGGCTGTCTAGTAAACAGGAGATCCTGGTTTCAATTCCCAGCTGTGCCTGTTACTTTAACTTCTTGATAGAAAACTTAGTACTATAGAAGTAGAGCTATTAAGACAATAGACTATATGCCACAGACTTCCGTTCTGGCACTTCCTCATTCATGAGCAGGACCGCGCACTTCCGGTTAGCGGGAATGACACGAAAATAAATGACTAAATACAATTAATAAAACTTCTACATACACACCAATTATACACATATAAATCCATATAAATCTATGGCAATGTTCCCCCTACAGATAGCTGCAATAAATTGTCGCCCTAACCCCTCCTCGGAACAGCTGTACCCACCGGTGGGCGGACACAACGGAACTCACTTGTAGTGCCAGTAGCGCGCAGCTGCTTCCCGTTTCGGGTCGTTGTCATGGTCTGCTACTAGGAGCTAACGCTAACAACAACGGCAGTCGATAGGAACCGGAAGTGCGGGATGTGGCCTATATTTTAACGGAGGTACGTCACAACTACCCGTGGCATATAGCCTATTATACAAATTAAATATTATGTAAGAAGATAACTTAGTTTGCTAGAGAGAAAAGAACACAGTGTGCACCTTACAGTCCACCTGTGTGTTCATTCTTACAATATATCATGTATACTTATCCAGAGAAACCCGGTATAGAATATTCAAAATCTTCCATTACAGGTGCTGTGGCTTAGTTGGTCAAAGCGCCTGTCTAGTAAACAGGAGATCCTGGGTTCAACTCCCAGCAGTGCCTAGTGGCATTTTTTTCATTTCCATTCGGTGGCTGAGCAAATAAATGCTCAGACTGGTGGCCATGCACCCATAGTTGTGTCCGCAAAACTGCAGTCTGTCACACTGTCAGCGTTGAACAGTCTTAAAGAGCTCATATTTGGACGAGTGAGAATAAGTAGCCTTTTAAAAAAGTCCAGTAAGCAAAACCTTTTTCTAAGTAGAAATTACTTTAATTGTCAAGATGTACAAAAACTTGATAGAATTATAGAAACACAGAAATCATTTAATCATGCCAGAGCAGAAGCTAAATAGTAGATTGCTGATCTAAGAACAGGTATGATGCTCAAAAATGAGGCGCTGTAGCTTAGATGGCCAAAGCATCTGTCTCGTAAACAGGAGATCCTGGGTTCAAATCCCAGCAGTGCCTATGATAATATGAGTTCCTGATAGAAAACTGTGTACTCTAGAAGTAGACCTATTACGACATTTATAAATAATTCATATTAAGTAAGAAGAGAAATTGCTTTTCTATAGGGAAAAGAGTGCACCTTATAGTCTACCTGTATGTTCATTCTTACAAAATATCATGTATACTTTTCTGGAGAAACAAGAATACTGAAAACCATCCATTACAGGCGCTGTGGCTTAGTTGGTTAAAGCGCCTGTCTAGTAAACAGGAGATCCTGGGTTCAACTCCCAGCAGTGCCTAGCATCCATCCTAAACATTCATTTGAGGCTGAGCAAATACGTGCACACATTGGTGGCCATACACCCATAAATGTGTATGCTAAACTGCTGTCTTTCACTGTTGGTTTTAAAGAGCTCAAATTTGAATGAGTGAGAAAAAATAGCATTTTAAAAAAGTCCACTTAGCAAAAACTATTTCTAGTTAGAATTTTTTTTATGTCAGAATGAACACCAACTTGCTAGAGTTACAGAAACACAGAACATTGTTTTATCATGTAAGAGCAGAGGCTAAATTGTAGGTTGCTGATCTTAATACAGCTATATTCTTCAAAAATGAGGTGCTGTATGTTAGATGGCCAAAGCATCTGTTTGGTATACAGGAGATCCTGGGTTCAAATTCTAAAGCTTTTGTTTTTTTTAAAGGTACCAAAGGTGGACTTTTCCATTTTATGTGTTATGCTGTTCTGTTAATCCTTTAATTTATGTTAAAGAGGATAAAGGAAAAATGTAAGGAGTGATTTGTAAACCTTAAACCAACGGTTTCCACCATGTTTCCTGCTGTACAATGGATGGTCAAATGTGGTTCCTAGCTTTGTGCTGGTGAAAATTCTCAGTCGTCCAGGACATGATGAAATCAAAAAAGGCGTTCAATACAGGATCAACTGGACTTTATTTGTTGCAGAAAACCTATAAAACTTCTCGTTCTCACAGCTTCCATTCAGAATTGAAAAAGACTTCTGGACAGAAGTCGAAACGTTTTCTGAAACAAATAAAGTCCAGTTGATCCTGTATTGAACGCCTTTTTTGGTTCCTAGCTTTGTTTGCCTCAACGCAGTTTTGAAGTAGATGCATTATATTTTTCATATGCATAGCATGCCATGTACAGATTCTTTTTGTACCTATTTTTGTACCTATTTTGTTACAACTGATGCCAGTTATGCATTTTTTTATTCATATACGGATTTGTTTTATATTATGATACTGATGCCTTTATGTGTAATAAACTGATTCTTTTATCATAACTTTCGACTCTGTTATTTTTAATGTTAGTACTGTAGAATTAATTCATAGCCAAGAGTTATTTGCACAACTACATATCATCATGATTCCACTAATAAATCTCAATTTAAAACTGTGGATTGGGAACTTGAAAAGTTTGTGTTGTCTGAACGTTGAAGGGACAGTTTCTGAACGTTCAGGGGACAGTTTCTGAACATTCAGGGGACGTTGTCTGAACGTTCGGGGGACAGTTTCTGAACATTCAGGGGACGTTGTCTGAACGTTCGGGGGACAGTTTCTGAACATTCAGGGGACGTTGTCTGAACGTTCGGGGGACAGTTTCTGAACATTCAGGGGACGTTCTCTGAACGTTCGGGGGACAGTTTCTGAACATTCAGGGGACGTTCTCTGAACGTTTTATGGAGTTTCATTTGGACGTTCAGTGAACGTTTTCTGCAAACGTTCAGAGGACGTTGATGACAACGTTCAGAGGACGTTGTCTGAACGTTCAGGGGACAGTTTCTGAACATTCAGGGGACGTTCTCTGAACGTTCGGGGGACAGTTTCTGAACATTCAGGGGACGTTCTCTGAACGTTTTATGGAGTTTCATTTGGACGTTCAGTGAACGTTTTCTGCAAACGTTCAGAGGACGTTGATGACAACGTTCAGAGGACGTTGTCTGAACGTTCAATGTTAGCTGGGGTGTTGCGGAGGGGGGACGATAACAACCTACAACAGTTAAGGGCTGACCTCCTTTCAAACTGATGTTCACAGCTAAAGCCTCAAACTGGTTTGCGATTGTTTTTTTAGACGCAATCGTGGCAGCCAAAGAGTCTCTGATGTAAATAGCGACTCCACCTCCCTTTTTATTACGATCACAACGATAGATCTTAAATTCATTGATTGCCAAGTCATTTTTCGAAACAGATTTTTTGAGCCAAGTTTCAGAGATAACGATCACATCTGCCCCAGAAGAAGTGATTAGGATTTTCAGTTCATCAAGTTTTTTTAGAAGGCTACGAGCGTTTACATGCAGATTATCTGCAAGAAGTTTTCATTTTCTGTGTTGATTGTATTTGAACTGTATTTATTCTTGTTAACACTGCAAATGTTACATATTTTACCCATGGGTTAAAGCATGATAAAAAGGTGGGCCTAGAAAATCCATCCTTGCCACAGCTAAAAAGATGGAAATCCCTCGTGGTGACGGATAATCTTAAACTCGGTTGACCTGTTGTGTTACTGTAACTTAGACATGTTCAACATTATTTCACAAGAGACTACAAACTGAATTAATCTGCAATCATTTATTTACAGCATGCAGCATCGAAGTAACACTTGGGCAAAAGTAGATACATTTTCATGTTCAGTTCATCAGTTACTGTTCTGACTAATTCATACTTTCAAAACAACACTGGGGCACATATTGGTCAAAGCACAGCATACAGCCACAATTTTGTCCAGTAAAACTATGACCTCATCTTCACATGGGAGCAACATGCTAACAGGTATGTTACTACTTAGTATGGTGTATTTGGTGCGAACACAACCAATAACCCTCTCCACATGGACCCTAAGGTGAGCAATCTGCCGTGTTTCCTCAACATCTTTTGCATCGAGCTGACAGCGTCCTCGTGTGAATGCAGGGATTTTAACTTCAGCACACATTAGCCCGACACTGTCACTGATGTCAAATCCACGATCAGCTAACACTAAAGCCGGGTACCCACCAAACTTGTCAGAACGCTCCTGCCGCCCCCTTTTGGCCGCTTGTCACGTTCACACAAAGCGTCTGATGACGCGCACTAGGGGGAGGCAGAGGAGGGGGTCTAGCTCGTTTTCCGGGTAGAGTTGTTGTGTTTCATGCTGTTGGCAGATAAAATCAGCAGCACGTGAGCCTCGTTCCTACTTGAGTGGGTTTTCTACGAGCCGAACTGCAGCTCCGACAGTCTTTGTTGAGATTAAAACATTTTTTTTTATGTTTGGGGTGATCGTACGCTGGAGCGGACAGCAGCAACTGTAAAAATTCCAAGTTTCTTACCGGAGTCTGGTTCCAATTCATGGAGGCTCGATGGGGTAAGTTTAAAAAGTCCAAAAAAAGTCCCGTTGTCGTTGTGTCATCACATAGCAGAGGCTCTCCCGATTGGTTGCTGGACGCGTCGAGCAACGTCGAGCCGCAAAATATCAACTTTGTCGATCTTTGGCGGCTCGACGCTGCTCAACGCGTAGGTTGCTTCGGACGCGCGCGTGCGCGGAAAGGAACTGCCGCGTGCTGAAGCGCCGCTTCAAACACTCAAAACGCGCCGCTTCGCGATACGCCGCGCCTCGACGCCTCTCCACATAGACTTTCAATGTAAACCGGCCGCTTCCGCCGCCCGAAACGAGTCCGGTCGGTACCCGGCATAAGTCACCAGGCAGCAACTTTTGAAGCAGGCCACTGTTTTCAGTCACATGTTTGTCACTCACACGTCCTCCCCATCCATTAGAAATGAAGGAGACAGCTCCCTGCGGTGTGATACCAATGAGATACTGGGTGTGTTTATGTTTGTAATGGGAGAATGTTTGTCAGAGTCAGAGAGTCTTTATTGTCATTTGCACCGCATGTGGTACATGTGATGAAAACGAGATTATGTATTGTGCTCTAGCTTTCAAATTTGATGCTCTTTCTATGCCAATTTCAAAGCAGTCCACAATAACTGCAACACGATTGCCAAAGGCCTCCACAAACTGATGGGGCATGCTGCCTTGCAAACAATGTCTCTCTGGCCAGTGCACCAAAGGGCTGAGGTGTGTAAACATTACACCTATAGTCTTTCTAAATGTGGTGGACACAAGCTTTCGGTTGATGCAGAGCAGGTGTGCAATGTGCTGGATTGGCAGATTAAGCCTCAAGCGCATTAAAGTTAGAAGGAGCATCTGAAAATGTGAAAGATTTCTTCCAGGCTGTGGAAGACAGGAAAGCAGCTGAGCCAGCACACCCATCACAACAGCCAAACATGGAAGACCAGTGTAACACTTGGGCAGCACGGTGGCACAACTGGTAGAGCTGCTGCCTCTCAGCGAGAAGGTTGCCGGTTCAAATCCCGGTCCGGGGCCTTTCTGGGTGGAGTTTGCATGTTCTCCCCGTGCATGCGTGGGTTTCCTCCGGGTACTCCGGTTTCCTCCCACAGACCAAAAAACATGCTTGTTAGGCTGATTGGTGACTCTAAATTGACCCTAGGTGTGAGTGTGAGAGTGGATGGTTGTTTGGTGTGAGTGAGACAGGTCCCTCTTGTAAATGAGTCCCCGTGACTCAACGAGGCTAGCCTGTATAAATAAAGGTTGAATGAATGAATGAACACTTGACCATTGCATCATCTTTTAAGAATTGCTCATTCATTTTCTTTTGGGACAGCTCTTCCTTCAGGATCTTGTTTTCCTCCAGCAAGCAATTAATTTCAGCACCTCTGAAGACACACAGTCCACATTCCAGCAGTTTTTCAGCACTGTCCTTTAGTGCAGCTTCATCAACCTTTGACCCCGCGCTGGTTTCATCCACCTCAGACCTCTGTACACCTTCAACCACGTCGGACCCCTAGGCTGTTTCATCCTCAGAAAAACTCTGAGCAGCTACACCTAGAGGAGCAGTTTCATCCATCTCGGATGTCTGGCTACGCAGATCTGGTGGTGTGGCAGGTGCAGTGTTGACCCCTGAGGTTGATTGGTGTCTCTTGGTCCGACGGGCAAAATTGGGCAGTGTTCATCGTTTTGACTTCGGTGTGCCCGAGATGTAAAGAGGGTACCCAGTCAGGATCACAATCTAGGAATTCATACGCTGGCTTGCCTAAGAAGAGATAAAAGAACTTGATTAGATGATCTAGCTAGCTAGCTAGCCAGCTAGCTGTTTGTGAACGATCCTGTGTTACATATGAGCAGTTAATAAGTTTAATATGATTTAATTAAACCTTACCTGTGTGGAAATGCTTCGAACACACAAACATGTGTCTGGAAATACTGCTGAAAGTGATGTTTGTTCGTCTAACAGCAGACACCCATGCCATACGACGTCTCTTTGTTAGCTCAGCAACCTGTGTTCCTCTGTGTTGTTTCCATGCCGGAAAGCTGAAAAAACGGACTCCATTTGCAATACGGCTCCCCCTGCGATTGTGAGAACGATTGTGACAGTTCACAACACAACAAGTAGTCACCATTTCAGTGTATTTCACGTAGGATCACACAACTACAACTAACGCAAACCCCCGGTCACGTCCGTGCCCGAAAGTCCCAGAATGCT
>JBBPBX010009884.1:24178-42532 GCA_038048925.1 Garcialebias charrua
GTGTAATTCCTCAGGAAAAAATTAATTTGCAAGAACATAAGTTTTGTCCTACAGATTATAAACTCTTATTTGCCACAGGTGTTGAGAAATTCCAGAAGTTTGTTCAACTGATGCCTGGTACCCACTGCCCCGTTGTCGGGCGGCTGAAGCGGCCGGTTTACATTCAAAGTCTATGAGGAGACGCGTGGAGTCACGGCGAACAGGGAAGCGGCGCGATTCAAGTGATCGAAGCGGCGCGGGGGCAGCCTGCACACGCACGCGCGCGTCGGCGTCGAACTGCCAACGCCATAAAATTCGATCTCTGGTGGCTCGACGCGTTTAGCAAACAGTCGAGAGAGCCTCTGCTATCTGATTACACAACCACAACGGGACTTTTTTTGGACTTTTTAAACTTACCGGATCGAGCCTCCATGAACTGGAACCAAACTCCGGTAAGAAACGTGGCATTTTTACAGTTGCTGCTGACAGGCTGCTGTTCTCTCCAGTGTAGATCACCCCAAACAAAAAAAAAACGTTTTATCTCATCAAAGACCGTCGGAGGTGCAGTTAACACAACAACTGAACCCGGAAAACGAGCTACACCCCCTCCCTCTGCTACCCCCTAGTGTACGTCATCAGACGGTCTTCAGTGGTTTGGTGGGACCGTGACCAGCGGCCAAAAGGGGACGGCAGGCGCGTTTCGAGTTGTGCAGTGGGTACCAGGCATAATACAGTATTAGCCAAATTTCACATCCACGCCTGTAAATTTTCCATGTTTAAACCCAGATTTACAGTTTTTTTTGTTAACTTATATTTCTTATTTGTCTACTTTAAAGTAATGTAACAATGCAAAGGCCTTAAAGACGAATTTCTGTTGTAAACTGCCCAAAACATATTTTCACATTATTATGTGCTTGTATTTCTATTTTGTCATGCCTGCCTTCAGGTCTCGAGCCAAAGTTTGCTGTTGCAGGATTTTGTTGTACTTGTTTAGTATCAAAAAGTCACAACTATTTTACCTCCTTTAATCTTCTAAATGTTTATGCAAGAAAACACGTTTCCATTTCAGTTCATGTTCACTAAATAGTCCGGACTCAGTCGTAACTTGGACTCTTGGCTGGAGTAAAGTCGCAATCGTAAAATCTTCGTGTTTGTTTTCAAATCACCAGGATGGCGCTGTGTGTGTGTGTGTGTGTGTGTGCGTGCGTGTGTGCGTGTGTGTGTGTGTGTTGCTAGCTGGCTAAGCTAAAGCAGTTCCGACTCAAAGCCCGGCGTTTAGAATAACTCACGATAAAAAGGGGATGGGGGTCCAGACAACACAGAAAGGATAGCGACAGGCCTCCGGGTTTATTTTCTCAGACGCTATAATATAATTCTTCATGCTGTCATTTTCTACAACATCCGCCATCGCCAGCTGCGGAAGCGGAACCTGGTAATCCCCGTCACCACCCGGAAACTGACTGGTTTTACTTTCACAATAAAACAAATAAAAAGATTTTGGGAAAATGTTGTTCATGAACAGTTTTTAATAGATCTAACTACATTATATTTTCTGAAAGAAAATTTGATTATTTTGTTTTCATCTATCTAAACTGTGAATCTTAAATGCCGCCTGACTCGGTGTAGACTGTAATTTAAATTAGTTTTACTTTTAAAGGTAAAAACGGAAAACTTGGGTGCAAGTAGAAAAAATAGACACTTTTGGACTTCATTACAAACTCCTGGAATCTCATGTAATTAAGATTAAAAGTCATCCCAATTTATGTATATACAGTACTGTATGTGTATATGCAGTGGCGGAGCTAGACTTTTATTGCTGGGGGGGCGTGAGGGGGGCCAAGGCTATCGGTAAGGGGTCCACTGACTATGACAATGACAATACAGTAAGAGTACTTTCATTCACATACTATATATAAATAAAGACTGATGAAATGAGATTTGCACATGTTATTTGCAGTTTATTATTAATGCATGCCACACAAAGCATAAGTGGACATTAACTTCTAAATGACACCATTGTGACAAGACAATACAGTACTTACAATGAGAATTCAGTGTCACACAGTTCACAATTACAATATCAAAAAAAAAAAAGGGTTATATGTTATGGAAACTGTTATTTGATAGATCAAATTTACAACTGAAGCTGCAAACTCTGAAATGCTTTGTGTCACTGCGTGAGATTTTGTTGAGTTTCATTCCAAATCAGTTTTTTTTTAGAATGATGTAAAGAATTTCTTTACATCTAGACACTTATTTACAAAATTCTGTATACCTAAGATCTATACATCATTCTTCTGATGACTTAACATTTATGCAGTTGTTTCTGACAATCTAAAATAATTAGTGTGCAATTTGTCCCTTTCTTGTCTGACAAATTAATTGTTAATTTGTAAGATGATACTGTAACTGTTGACAGTTGGAAGAAAGTTTGGGGGACTAAATATTTTTAAGTTTAGAAAATCAAGTCTTTTTCTAAACAGCTTTAGTGTTTGACTTTGTCCACAGACTTAAATATCTGCAAAATGTACCTTTTATGTCTTGCTATAGGCAAAAAATGTAATCACAGCATTTAACTATTTACACCTGAAACAAAATACCCAAGTTGAAGCACACTGGGAATATCCAACCACTGAATTGTTCAGAAATAAGAAAGAGGGCTGGCATCTTCATGTTCACTGGTTGCTTGAGTGCAGGAGAGACTAGTGCTAAAATAACTGCTATCATGAGAAAAGAACAGGAAAGGAGCAATTGTGTGAAAATATTGAAACAACAAGTCAAACAGCAGACCTGAAGTTAAGCATGGGCACACATGTGTCTTTCAAATGGACAATGATCAGCCATGTTTGAAAGTACAAACAATAATGAGAAACCATCTTGACATGAACTTAGTTTATGTTTATGTTTATTAAATTTGTTCATTTTTTTACAGAAGAAACTATACAAGACAATCTCATTAAATGATAGTGTACAAAATGTAAAAAAATGAAAGGTAGCAGAAAGAAGAATAAATCTTATTATATCTGCCCCTTACTTACAACAATCAGATTAAACAACAATAATCAGCCATGTAAACAATAATAATCTTCAACCAACTTTTTCAACAATCAGATTTAACAATAATAATCTTCAACCAACAGTACAAAATGACTAACTCTTTCTAATTTTCTAATTGATACAATACAAATTTACAACAGTACAAAATGACTAACTCTAATTTTCTAATTGATACAATACACATTACGCTATTTCATATATATTTTTTAACACATTTGTTTTGATCATTTTTTTAAATGTAAAAATTGACTTGGCATTTTTAACTACATTCTCCAAGCCATTCCATAATCTAATTCCCTGGATTGAGGTAGAACGTCCCTTCAAACTGGTTCTGAATTGTGGTTTTACAAACAACTCTGTCCCCTTAAGATTATAACAACTTTGTCTTTTAACAAAGTGCATTTGGATATTTAAAGGTAATGCATTTCTTTGAGCTCTATACATAACTGATAAGATATTATAGTCTACTAAGTCATGGAACTTCAATAATTTAAGGTGATAGAATAATGTACTTGATGGATGACGATAATGCTTTCTAGTGATAATTCTTACAGCTCTTTTCTGTAATACGAATATAGGTTTTGTGATTGTTTTACACGCATTCCCCCAAACATCAATGCAATAGATTAGGTGTGGAACAATGATTGTGTTATACAACAAATATAGAGCCTTATCATTTAATAGGTCTCTGACTTTGTACAGTACTGCAATCGATTTAGCTATTTTTATTCTTACAGAATTTATGTGTTGTTTCCATGTCAGTTTGTCATCAATGATAACACCCAAAAACTTCACCTCACTCATTCTACAAATCTCACATCCTCAATTTTGAGTGGGACATCAACAGTTTTCTTTTTATTACCGAATATCATGTAATTAGTTTTCTCTAGATTTAATGATAATTTATTTATTTTAAACCAAGTTTGTATCTTGACAAATTCTGTCTTTATCAATTCCAACATTTGTTCAATATCTTCACCTAAACAGAAAAAAGTGGTATCATCAGCAAAAAGTACACATTTAAGGAGTCCTGACACATTTACCAAGTCATTCACATATAAAATAAAAAGCTTTGGTCCAAGTACAGAGCCTTGGGGAACTCCACATGTGATATTACAGAGGTCAGATCTTACATCATTTATTTGTACAAATTGTTTCCTATCTTTTAAGTAGCTAGATACCCACTGTAATGCTGGTCCTCTAATACCATATTTGTTCAGTTTTTCAAGGAGAATGGTGTGATCAATAGTATCGAATGCTTTTTTTAAATCAACAAAAATACTGATACAATATTGTTTTTGATCGACAGCAGTAGTTATTTGTTCCATTAATTCCATGAGAGCCATTGATGTAGAGTTTTTTGCTCTAAATCCATACTGACTGTTGCTTAGAATATTTTGTTTATCTAAAATTGGTCTAGTCTGTTTACAAATAGTTTTTCAAGAATTTTTGAAAACTGTGGTAATAAGGATATAGGTCTATAATTGTTGAATACACATTTATCACCATTTTTAAAAAGAGGAACGACCTTAGCTACTTTACATATGTAAGTGAACGGCTCAATAACATGGCTCATTATGTCCTTCACAAACATCATATCCATGTCCACCCAGTCTTTCGATCTTTTGTCTGTAAGATGTTTTACTACATTCATTATTTCCTCTTTGTTAGTTCCATTTAGAAAAATACTATTTGCACAACCTGTAATTGAGTGGGTCACATTTTTATCTACTTTAGGTATCTTAGCTGCAAGGCTTGATCCAACATTCACAAAATATTGATTAAATTCATTTACAATTTCATTTTCATCATGAATTTCATCGTCGTCTTTTACAAAATATTTTGAAATACCAGTTTTTGCTTTATGATTCTTCAGGACACTATTCATTACTCGCCATGTTGCTTTCATATCACCATTACTTTTATCTAATAATTTACTATAATATTCTTTCTTATGTTTCCTTATAATCCCCACTAATTTATTTTTATACTTTTTATATTTTTCTTCAGCGCTCTGACTTCGCAATTTCAAGAAACATGAATACAAATAATTCTTTTTTTTACAAGCATTTCTCAACCCTTTTGTCATCCATGGTTGATCAATCGTATTTCTCTTTGTGTAATTTGTTTGCACACAATTTTTTTCGTACAGAGCTTCCAGGATATTCATAAACTCATCATATGCTCTGTTCGCATCATTGACATACACATTATTCCAGTCTTGTTTATCTAGATCCTCTTTCAGTTTTTCTAAAACTTTTTTTGACGTGTTTATGATCTTTTTCTTCATTGCGACTGCTTTTGTGATGCTTTGATCATTTTTATAGATTGTGAAAACTGGTAAATGATCACTTAGATCGGTCGTTAAGATACCACTTATCACGTCCCCATTTGTTATATTTGTGAAAATATTATCAATTATTGTGGCACTATGAGTTGTAATTCTTGTTGGCTTTGATATCACTGGATACATATTTAAACTGTACATTGAGTTTATAAATGTGCTTATGTTATTTGAATCTGTTTTATTTCCCATATCAATGTTAAAGTCTCCACACAAAAAAACATTTTTATTAAAACTCTTCTCCATTAGCTCCAAGATTTTATCCGTGAATATTTCTATATTTGCTCCTGGTGATCTATAAACACAACTTATTATTATGTTTTTATCATTTTTGTTTATTATTTCTATCGTTATCATTTCCATAATATTATCCACTGTTATTGACATTTCATTATTTAATTTACATTTTATTTCATTATTGACAAACAGAGCGACTCCACCACCTCTTTTATTATTTCTGTTCATATGATATAATTCATACCCATCGACGTGAATATTACTTGTGTTATCATCATTGAGCCATGTCTCTGACAGCGCTATTATTGTAAAAGTTCTATTTAACTGTTTTAAGTAATCTGTTATTTTTGATATATTTGCATTTATACTTCTGCTATTAAAGTGAATAATAGAGAGAACTCCATTTGATATATTGATGTCATTAAACTGCTCTTCATTATAATATTCGCTATCTTTTATTATAGGGAAAAAATTTGCATCAATCATATTTTCAACATTATATATTTTAGGTTCTGAGTCTTCGTTTGTTGTCATGTTTTAATGTATTTGTTCATTTCACTGTATGTTTTATCCATTTGTAATTTTTCATCTCCTGAATTCATCCAGATCCGTCAGCTCTTTTATCATTTTAGGCTGAGACCCTTCCTTTGTTTTGATAAAGACGTATCCATTTCTTGTCCATGTTGAATGTATTTTTTTTTGCTTTTTAACCACCTTGCTTCCTTTGCAATTTTTCCATTTTTTTGGTAAGATGTTCATTTATGTAAACGTCTGTTCCCTTCAGATTTCTTCTATTTTGCATAACATAGTTTTTTGTATACCTGCTATAGAACTTGACGACTACTGACGGTTTGAATCTTGGTGAGTTACTGGGCAGGATGTGACAGAACGAAATGTCCCCATAGTTTATGTTAATGTATCTTTCCCGTAAGAAAGTAACTACACGTTCATCCAGAGTCTTTTGTTCTTCCTGAGATGCATTCTCATTTTGGTCTTCGTTGGTAGGATTTCTTGCATTTGTCTGATAATTATTAATATCAAGTCCTGAGATCACCACGTTGTCTTGCTTTGTGTATTGTTCTAAGTCCTCTATTTTTTGTTCCAGTTCAGCGATTTTATTGTCTTTGCTAATTATCAGTCCTTTCAGTTCTTTTACTTCTTTCACCAGTTCGGCCTGGGAATCCATTTTTTTTGTTAAGCTTTCTATTTGTCTACTCATAAAGTTGAGTGATTCTTTAAATTCTTGCATTTCTACTGAGTTAATTCCCTCCGGGTCTGGTGATTTTTGTCCTCTATTTCTTATATTTACAGAGTCTGGTGACTTAGGTCCTTTACCTTTCGTCATACTTACAGAGTTAGCAGTAGCAGGTCTCTGGTTTGTTTGCTGAACCACGTGGCCCTTCCACGAGGCTCACAGGCCTAACGAGTGCAGTGCAGCTCTATACATACTTAGTATGTACACTATACTTAGTGCAGCTATGACCAAATGTACTGACTCCTAAACTATCATTGGTACAAGTACGAGTCAGTGAAGAGCTAAATGATGACCAGAAACCCAAAACTACTTCATGCAGTCATAAAAGTTGAATCCTTCTGTTGTTGTGAGATGAAGCAAAATATGATACAAAGTGGTCCATGTTGAGGCCCCGTGCCCTCCTTGACTCTATGCTAAGAGTTCCAATGTGACTTAGCCAGGCATCAGCCATTGTTGTCCTTAGGTTACTTTAAAAAAAATTAAAGCAGAAAAGCTTCTCTCATAAAAAGCAGTACTAACTGGACTAACAACTGCATCTATCTATTAAACGACAAAGCACTGTATTTGTTGTATAATACAATTATTGTGCCACATTTAATTTATTGTGTTAATGTTTGGGGAAAATGTGTAAATCAATTACAAAGCCTATTTTTATTTTGTAGAAAAGAATTGTAAGAATTATAAGAAGAAAGCATTACTGTCACCCATCAAGTGTATTAATTTATCAAATGAAATTGTTGAAGTTCTATGATTTGGTGGATTATAACATTTTGTCACTTATGTATAGAGCTCAGAAAAATACACTACCGTCTTATATCCAAATGTATTTTGTGAAAAGATCAAGCAGCTACAATATTAAGGGGAAAGATGTAGGCCCCCTATTTGTAAAACCGCAGTTTAGAACTAGTTTGAAGGAAGAACTACCTTAATTCAGGGAGTTGGATTATGGAATAATTTAAAGACAGATGTTAAGGAAGCCAAATCAATCCTTGTATTTAAAAAACTGGTTAAAATCGAATTATTAAACAAATATATATGAATGTATTTTAATGAGTAATTGAAAATTGAATGAGTTATTTACTTGTTTTTGTTATTTACAGAAAACGTTTGTTTGAATTGTTTATTAGATAAGGAGCAGATTTAATAAGATTTTTTTCTTCATCTGCTACCTTTCATTTTATATATTTTATATTTTTTCTAATTACATATATGTTAATTGATGTATCTCATTATAAAATGAATGAATAAATAAATAAAATAAATAAATATACAGGTAGTCCTCGAGTTACGGCGGTCTCGACTTACGGCGATTCGGTGTTACGAACGCATCTTATTAATAAAAAAAATTAATAAAATAAAATAATAATAATAAAAAATTTGAAAATTCTTATTTTATGTGTTAAAATGTTCTTGATTTTATGTGTACAGCACTTTGTTGCAGCTGTGGTTGTTTTAAATGGCTTTATGAATAAATTATTATTATTATTATTATTATTTTGAAGCAGATTACGCAGTTTCTGGCAGTGTTCGGCAGTTTTTGGTAGTGTTCGGCAGTTTTCGGTTCGCTCCGGCTTCATCAGCCGGCTTTGGATGGACCGTGTGTCCAATCAGAGCTTGCTTCGCTCAGATACATGAGCTGGAAACGCTCGGTGAACTCTGTGGACGTCTCAGGCCTGGAGCAGCAGCCACCGATCGCTCCGCTGGGAGCTCGCCTCGATGCTCCGCCTGGCAGCCTCTGATGGAGGGACATCGAGCTAACATGCTAACGTGCAGAAATGGCTGCGTGGCCTCGGAAGCTGCTGGGACACCGAGCTAACATGCTAATACACGGAGAATCTGCTTCACCAGCTCCCAGTAAGTTATTCACTCTTTTTCCCTTCATTATGGCTTCAAATGTATGGAGCTAACATGCTAACAGTCCTTCCTGTAAACAGTTTGGACCGCGTGAAGCTGCAGAGCTCGGACTTGCAACGAGCTAACATACTAACAGACGGAGACAGGCTTCATCAACTCCCAGTAAGAAATTAACCATTTTTTTCCTTCATTATCTCTCCAAATGTACTGTATGTGTTTTTTGATATTATGTAGGGTACTGTGTTAGGATAGGCGAAGTGCTTGGTAACTGTACAGTACCGTACATGTACTTCTATAAGTGGCGGCTCGTGTGTACTTCCGACTTACTGCGATTTTCGACATGCGTTGAACGGCCGTAGGAACGGAACTCGTTCGTAAGTCAGGGAGTACATAAAATACACGGGCAGCCAGTGGAGAGAAGCCAGGACGGGTGTGATGTGCTCTCTTTTGCGTGTTTCAGCTGAATGCAAGTGGGAACTGGTGAGTTTTTTTTTCTCTTTGTTTGTTTGTGGAGTTAGCATGCTAGCACTAGCCTCCAGGTTATTTTATTGGACTTTGATGGCTACATTTATTTGAATTTGCTTATAAAAACTACAGGTAGTCCCCGATTTACGAGCGAGTTCCGTCCCTAGGGGGCGCTCGTATGTCAAAAATTCTTAAGTAGGATCACATAGTAAAAAAATAAATAAAATAAAAAATATATATATATATATATTTTTTTTTAAATAAATGAATACATGTACAGTACTGGACAGTCACCAAGCACTTAGCCTATCCTAACACAGTTTTTAAAGATGAAGGAATGAGTTGAATTGTCTCCCTTTCACATAAAGTGAAAGTAGCTCCCTTTATGGGAATGGAGCCTGCAGGGAGGAGGGAGACAATTCAACTGACTCCTTCATCTTTAAAAACTGTGTTAGGATAGGCTAAGTGCTTGGTGACTGTACAGTACTGTACATTTATCTATTTATTAAAAATATACAGTACTGTATATACAGTATTTTTATTTTTTATTGTTTTTTATTTATAAATAGATAAATGTACAGTACTGTACAGTCACCAAGCACTTAGCCTATCCTAACACAGTTAAGGAGTCAGTTGAATGGTGTCCCTCCTCCCTGCAGGCTCCATTCCCATAAAGGGAGCTAGCTTCCTTTATGTGAAAGGGAGACAATTCAACTCATTCCTTCATCTTTAAAAACTGTGTTAGGATAGGCTAAGTGCTTGGTGACTGTCCAGTACTGTACATGTATTCATTTATAAAAAATAAAAAAAAAGTTAAAAAATAAAAAAAAAATTTTTTTAATGAGATGCATGCTGGTAAGTCCGGGACCTCGTAAGTAAGAGCGCTCGTAAGTTGGGGACTACCTGTATTATCAAACATTAATAAATTATATACTAAATGTCAGTGATAGTGTTTTACTATTTCTTAACACTGTATTGATCTGGATAATGAAAACAAAGCCTCTTGCAAGTAACTAGCTCCTATTGACATTGAAACATTTAAGGTACATTTATATGGTGAAATGCTATATATGCTAAGGTGCAATATTAGGACCTTTAATATTAGAAATATTTAAGAGAACCATCCATCCATCCATCCATTTTTGTCCGCTTATCCGAGGTCGGGTCGCGGGGGTAGCAGCCTAAGTAGGGAGGCCCAGACTTCCCTCTCCCCAGCCACTTGGAGCAGCTCCTCTGGGGGAATCCCAAGGCGTTCCCAGGCCAGCCGAGAAACATAGTCCCTCCAGCGTGTCCTGGGTCTTCCTCTGGGTCTCCTCCCGGTGGGACATGCCCGGAACACCTCACCAGGGAGGCGTCCAGGAGGCATCCTAACCAGATGCCCGAGCCACCTCAACTGGCTCCTCTCGATGTGGAGAAGCAGCGGCTCTACTCCGAGTCCCTCCCGGATGACTGAGCTTCTCACCCTATCTCTAAGGGAGAGTCCAGACACCCTGCGGAGAAAACTCATTTCAGCCGCTTGTATCCGAGATCTCGTTCTTTCGGTCACAACCCAAAGCTCATGACCATAGATGAGGGTGGGAACGTAGATCGATCGGTAAATTGAGAGCTTTGCCTTTCGACTCAGCTCTCTCTTCACCACGACAGACCGGTACAGCGCCCGCTTCACTGCGGATGCTGCACCTATCCGCCTATCGATCTCACGCTCCAGTTTTCCCTCATTCGTGAACAAGACCCCGAGATACTTAAACTCCTCCACTTGGGGCAGGACCTCCTCCCCGACCCGGAGAGGGCATGCTACCCTTTTCCGGCTCAAGACCATGGCCTCGGATTTGGAGGAACTGATCCTCATCCCGGCCGCATCACACTCGGCTGCAAACCGCTCCAGCGAAAGCTGTAGATCACGATCTGATGAAGCCAATAGGACCACATCATCTGCAAAAAACAGAGAAGCGATTCTAAGGCCACCAAAACGGATCCTCTCAACACCTTGGCTGCGCCTAGAAATTCTGTCCATAAAAGTTATGAACAGAATCGGTGACAAAGGGCAACCTTGGCGGAGTCCAACTCTCACTGGAAACGAGCCTGACTTACTGCCGGCAATGCGGACCAAGCTCTGACACCAGTCGTACAGGGACCTAACAGCCCATATCAATGGGCCTGGTACCCCATACTCCCGGAGTACCCCCCACAGAACCCCCCGAGGGACGCGGTCGAATGCCTTTTCCAAGTCCACAAAACACATGTAAACTGGTTGGGCAAACTCCCACGCGCCCTCCAGGACCCTGCTGAGGGTGTAGAGCTGGTCCAGTGTTCCACGACCAGCACGAAAACCACACTGCTCCTCCTGAATCCGAGGTTCGACTATCCGACGGACCCTCCTCTCCAGAACCCCTGAATAGACCTTACCAGGGAGGCTTAAGAGTGTGATCCCCCTATAGTTGGAACACACCCTACGGTCCCCCTTTTTGAATAGGGGAACCACCACCCCAGTCTGCCAATCCAAGGGAACTGCCCCCGATGTCCACGCGATATTGCAGAGTCGCGTAAGCCAACACAACCCCACAACATCCAGAGCCCTAAGGAACTCAGGGCGAATCTCATCCACCCCCGGAGCCCTGCCACCGCGGAGCTTTTTAACCACCTCGGTGACCTCAGCACCAGAGATTGGAGAGCCCGACCCAAAGTCCCCAGGCTCCGCTTCCTCAGTGGAAGACGTGCCAGTAGGATTGAGGAGGTCTTCGAAGTATTCCGCCCACCGACTCACAACATCCCGAGTTGAGGTCAACAGCACGCCATCCCCACCATAAATGGTGTTGGTCGCGTACCGCTTCCCCCCCTGAGACGCCGGATGGTGGACCAGAATCGCCTCGAAGCCATACGGAAGTCATTCTCCATGGCCTCTCCGAACTCCTCCCACGCCCGAGTTTTTGCCTCAGCAACCACCCGAGCCGCATGCCGCTTGGACTGTCGGTACCTATCTGCTGCTTCCGGGGTCCCACAGGCCAAAAAGGCCCAATAGGACTCCTTCTTCAGCATGACAGCATCCCTCACCGCCGGTGTCCACCACCGGGTTCGAGGGTTGCCACCACGACAGGCACCAACAACCTTGCGGCCACAACTCTGATAAGCTGCCTCGACAATAGAGGCGCGGAACATGGCCCACTCGGACTCAATGTCCCCGCCTCCCTCGGAACGTGTTCAAAGCTCTCCCGGAGGTGGGAGTTAAAGCTCCGTCTTACGGGAGACTCTGCCAGACGTTCCCAGCAGACCCTCACAATACGTTTGGGTCTGCCAGGTCTGACCGGCATCCTCCCCCACCATCGGAGCAAACTCACCACCAGGTAGTGGTCAGTGGACAGCTCCGCCCCTCTCTTCACCCGAGTGTCCAGGACATGCGGCCGCAGATCAGATGAGACGACAACAAAGTCGATCATCGAACTGCGACCTAGGGTCTACCAGTACCAGAACCAGTACTCAAAAAAAAAGAGCTTGCTTCTATTTATATTATGAACTTGTATAACTATAATAATGATAACATAATATGTAAGAAGAAGTGGTCCAAAAATTGAAAAGTGGAAGGAGCCCACTCCCATTCTCTCTTCACACCAAAGCCTCAAACAAGGTGAAGATGAACCATGTTTTATTAATGATAGTTATATACAAATGGATACACCTGATACTGTATATACAAATAAATACATGATCAAACTTACTTTACAGTATACAAACATAATTATGCATACTTCTACACATCTTTTAAAAAATTAAACAGTTTATACTGTATATGATGGTAAATGGTAAATGGAGCTTACTTATATAGCGCTTTCCAGCCTACGATGAGGGGCCCCAAAGTGCTTCAATGTATTATAGTAATTTCAAAAGTTAGTTAGGATATGATGCAAAATTCTAAAGATAAAACATTTGTTCCCATTTATATACCATTGTACATGACCTATGTGCCTCTGGTGAACTCAGATCATAAAACTTTTAACTCCTTTTGGCAGACTAAACATGTCTATGGATGAGCTTCATGAGGAATGTGTGACTGCAGCACCTCACCACAGAAGCTCCGGAGAAGGTGGCAGTCCAAGGAAACAGTAGCGAGGTGGATCAAGTCTTCAGGCAGCTGACCTCCCCAACATCCAGCTGTTGTATCATTTGTCTTCATCCCATCTTCCACTGGATATGTGGAAATGATTTTCTCTCATGAAAAATAAATGGAATGAAAAAAAACTATACATTGAATTTATAAATGTACTGTTCATTTATAAGATAAGATAAGATAAGATAAGAGATTTTTATTAACATTGCACCAGTAAACCAATACAACGTGATCATGTAAACACAGTCATCCAGAGGTCAGAGAATGTTAAGCTGCTGCAATTCAAAACACGCATGTTCAAAACACGCATGTTCGTCAGCGCGGCCATCTCTCATCCATCATGGATGAAGAGCAAAACAGATATGGAAAAAGGAAAAGCACAGTAGGTATCATTTGTGATATTCAAAAAAAGAATTTATCAAAGATTGCCTGAGGACACTCCATGATAAAGTCTCAAAAACTCTATCAGCGAAAGCACAGTCACACGAGACATTGTTGCAGTTTTGACGACAGGCAAGGAGATATGTAGTCTGTGAGTAACTTCAAAGAACACAGTTCAGCAGTTTGTTCAGCTGGGCGTTATCCGAGCCACACACAGAGATCTCTGGGGGGTGCGGGTGAGGGAGGTCAGCAAGGGCACTTCAGCTCTACGCTCCAGGAGAAAGTTTCCAAACAGGCCTCTTTTCAAGGACGTGTGCAGAAACCAGATTAGATAGTCTTTTTGTTTATTCCAATTCAGACCACAGTGTTCTTTTTCACTGCAGCCTCCAAGTCCAGACGCTGTTTCAGAGCCAAAATTCCAAATCATATGAGGTTCCGTTCTATGAACCCCCATCCATGCCCAGTTGGGACCCGGGCGGCTGTAAACGAGTTCCAAAGCGCCCAGCAGGTCCGCGGTAGTCCACCGACGCACCCAACGTGCGATTGAGCTCATACAACAGCTGGGATGAGTTGCTCACGGCCCGGATCAGAGAATCATGCTGATCAGGGAGTTTCGCCAGCGCGCTGATAGCCGCCGAAGCCCTCCTCAGCTTCAGGTAGCAGACAGTTCCGCCGATGCCAAAAAACAGAGCAGCTGCTACTAATAGTCCAATAATCCACAAATCTTCCACGTCTTCGACACTCAAGACGGTCAAACACATAGGCTGCCACTGTCCCCATGAGTCCATCATGTATCCAGCCGCGTGTGTGTCAGAGGGGCAGACCGCTTCTCCTGGCACGGTCCGCTTCGTGGAAAAAATCTTATCTATTGAAGAAACAGCCCAATTTACTAATTCCATCGCAAATTGGTTCGAGTGAGCGCTGAAGTGTCAGACGAGACAAAAAGCAAGCAGGGAGGAGGAAAAAAAACTTAGGGAAGGAAGGAGCAAAAAGATATGCGACTTGCCTTGTCGAGAGCGGAAGAAGATTGTATAGTATAGTTTAAATCTGTATCCGTTGATCAAAGCCAACAAGAATTACAACTCATAGTGCCACAATCAAAAACGAAACTTAAAACGGGGAATAGACTGTGTTGAATGATTTCCCATAATGCTTAGCGGTATGTTAGTGCTCCAGGCCGCACCATGAGTGAGATGGACGTCTGTGATATAGACCTACCTCTATTAAAGTTTGTGTGTTTCCTGTTGTGAGGCTCAGAGTGTCTTCATTGGGTTTAAATCACACAATGTTAAGACAGTAGTCACAGAATATGGCATAACACATGTGCTCTGTTCAAGAAATTCATTCCATAGTTTGAAGCCAACGTGTATCATGGATCGAAAATATTGGCAGGTTGGATCGGAAAATCCGATATGTAAATTATGCTGGTATCGGAGGCTGATACCGATACTGGATCGGATCGGCCCCATCCCTAACCCAGATAACAAACTATTGCAATAGTCCAGTCTAGATGTGACAAATGCATGAACCACTTTTTCTGCATCATTTTTAGATAAGAGGTTTCTCATTTTGCTGATATTATGCAGGTGGAAGAAGGTGGTTCTAGTAACATTTTTAATGTGGGGGATAAAAGACATGTCCTGATCAAAAATAACACCAAGATTTTTAACATAATAATAAATAATAATAATAATAATAAACTTTATTTGTATAGCACCTTCCTACAATGCCTTGCATTGACCAAGGTGCTTAACAGGATAAAAAGATGAATAAACTGGAACAATAAATCAATGAAAATAGAATAAGAAACAACAGCAATAAAAGAAGGCAATGGAAATAAAAAATGCTACATACTAAAATAACACAAGTAATAAAAGTTACACACTGAAAGCTTTTTTGAACAAGTGGAAATAAAAAGGCAATGGAAATAAAAAATGCTACATATTAAAATACCAAAAGTAATAAAAGTTACACACTGAAAGCTTTTTTGAACAAGTGGGTCTTCAGTCTGGTTTTGAACAGAGTCAGATCAGAGGTGGCACGCAGCTCAAGGGGGAGACTGTTCCAGGCTTTTGGGCCGGCAACAGAAAATGACCGGTCTCCCCATTGTTTGTACCTTGAGCGAGGCACCTCCAGCAGGTGTTGACTGGCAGATCGTAAAGCTCTGCTGGGGTGATGGACTTTCAAAAGTTCTGAGATGTAGAGAGGTGCAAGTCCATTCAGAGCTTTGAAAACAAACAGGAGCAGCTTGAACTGTATCCTGAACTGAACCGGGAGCCAGTGTAGAGAGGACAGGACAGGAGTGATGTGTTCATATTTTCGTGTGTTGGTCAAAAAGCGCGCGGCAGAGTTCTGTACAAGCTGTAAACGGGAGATGGAGGATTGATTAATACCAACATACAAAGCATTACAATAGTCAAGTCTGGAGGTCAACATCAGATCATCAATCAACATCAATCAACATCAGAGCTGGAGGTCAGATTAATGCCATCGAAGGAGGGAGAAAGATTGAAAAATGTATTCCTAAGATGCTCAGGTCCAAAAACTAAAACCTCAGTCTTGTCTTTGTTCAAACTCAGAAAATTAAGGAAAATCCCAAGTTTTTTGTTTTTAAAACATGCTTGTAGTCTAAGTAGCTGATTGGATTTATTCATGGACAAATATATTTGTGTATCAAGTTTTAAAAGAAGTGTGGGGTTTTTCCATTTTAGGCAGTACATTTTTTATGACCACTAGATGGCGTCCCCCCATGGAAAAAAATTGACCAGCCGCCACTGCATGTGACCTGTCCACAGAGTACCCCATCTCTTGCACAGTGACTGCTGAACATGGGCAACAACAACCCCTGCTACCTGAACTGGACGAAGCAGGTGAAAGAGTATAAAAGTTTAGATTAAACACTTAAAAACAAAACAAAACAAAAACTAAAGAGTTGCCGGTGGACTACAGGAAGTTCATCACCCCTATCCCAATCCAACATCAAGTACTAAGGTGGACATTTTGGGCTACAAGTACCTGGGGTCCACCGAGACAATAAACTGGACTGGACTGCTAACACCAACGCCCTCTACAAGAATGGGCAGAGTCACCTTTTTCTTCAGAGGAGACTGGTTCTTTAACGTCTGCAGGACCATGCTGCAGATGTTTTATTACTCTGGTCTCCAGTGTCTTCTTCTGCTGTGGTGTGCTGGGACAGCAATGTGAAGAAAGCTGATGCCAACAAACTCAATAAGCTCATCAAGAGAGCTGGCTCAGTTCTGGGAGTGGAACTGCAGTCTTTGTCAGAGGTGTCTGAGCGGAGGGTGCTGAGGACACTGCTCCAGATCCTGAACAACACGGCACACCTCCTGCATGACACACTGGACTCTTACTGCAGCACCTTTAGTTGTGATCCACAAAATGCCACAGGAAGTCCTCCCTGTGGCTATCAAACTTTTCAACTCTTCCCCCTTTCTATACATAGGACAATAAAAATAATTCTGCACCACAATAAACAGTTTTTTAGGATATTTTAAGCAATTTATTATTACCACCCAATGTCATTTTAACTTCTGTTGGCTTCCATGCACAAAGATAGAACTCTGCGGTTTAGTGAATGTGTCTATTGATGTTGCTATTTGTGGCAGTAGAGAAAATGGAAACAAGAAGAATTTCAGAGGTCTGTTGTAGTCCCATGTACTCTACATTGGGCCTCATTAGATGTGGCAGATGATAAAGTGCGCAAAGAGCAAAAACAAACTACTCAGCAAAAGCAGGAGGACATTGATAAACGAGGTGTACTGGGCTCATCATCCAGAACCTGAGGGAATTCTCCAGTAAAATGCCACCTCGATATCTCGCTGAGCCATCCAGCCCAATTAGGCCAGAGGATGTGTTGCTTTTGGTACTGTCACTCTGTGGCATGTTGTTCTGTTCAACAGAGGCTTGAGAAGTAAAATGTCAAATTTTACTCAGGCAAGAACTGAAATGAGGGTCTAACTCTGAAGTCTTAGGCAGTGGAAACTTTAAAAAACTGAAGAAGCTAAAAAGTTAAAAGTTATTATTTGAAGACTGTAGACAATTAAAGGCTTAGCATGTGTTTGTGGAACACATAACCCACTCAGAGTTTCATGCTTGAGTTGTAGATTTACATTGAAATATTAATTCATGGAAATTTTATCAAAATTTATCCAATGGTTCATGCCATTTTTTCCACAATGACCTTGTACAATCTGTTAGCACTGCTTTCACAAGGACCGTCCACAAATTAATAATTTACAAGAATGAGCCAGAGAAAATCAAGTTCCCGTCAATAGTCTCATGTCCAAGCCCTACAAGTATTTAGCTCCTCCTTTTCCACCTCTACAATCTGAGATTACTGAAGTAGAACCTATGCAGAATGGAAGGATCCAAATTTCTATGAGAAAGGAGAAAAACGGGTTGCTATGAAAAGGTTGGTTTTGTGGAAAGTAGTTTTTGAGACAAGGGAAGGCAAGTAAACCTGAGTGGAAGTGCAGCATGATGGATCCTGGAAAGGAGAGTGAACCATTTTAACCCATGACCAGGTGCAAGGGCGGAGCCAGGTGGTGGCCAATGGTGGCCTTTGAAACCATAGAACAATCTTCAATTACACTAAAGCCCACTCTAAACTTTTGAGGACACAATGCTTTTAAGCAGTGCTTAATTCGTAAACCAAACAAA
>JBBPBX010009884.1:42794-59090 GCA_038048925.1 Garcialebias charrua
CCTACCCTGTATAAACATGTCTAGTCAAATTTATTTAAAAAGCACATTTAAAATAGCAACAGTTACCAAAGTGCTAAACAATAACATCACAGCAACAAGTAAAAAATAACACATACATAGTTCCCAGACATGTGACTAGAATTCCGGAATTCTGGAATTTCTGCCATTTTAGTAGTCAGAAAATGTTGAAGAAGAGCTATTTTGTAAGTTCCAACCTTTCAATTTATTATTTTTAACTATGCATTTTTTTTATTACTTATATCAAATATTGTTTTATAGTTGTTTGAATTTGGTGCCTTCATAAGACGTGTTTAATGAAATTTCTTTGAACTTTTTCATTTTGCTTTCCTATGATAGCCATGTGAATTGATATTTCACAGCTATGAACCTTATCAAATATGTATTATTTTTGAAACACTGGGACTGTTAAACTGCTTTATTCAAAATAATTAAAACTTATCAAGTATCATCCATTATTTTTTTATACTTGCACATTAAAAATGTTTCAATAACATTTTCAAAACCAACACATGTTGGCATTTTCCTCCTGTTCAAGGTTGTCAACTCCAACTCTGCGGTGGCACTTACTGTTCAACGGTGTGAATGACAATTTTATAATTAAAAATCTACAGGTATACTGTATATAAATTATTAGTAAACAGTCTACATTCAATACAATAAGACGAATGGACAATTTGTCTTTCTTTCATTTTTAATTTAAATTACTTGAACACACTATTAAAATACTGTTGATCCTCAAAGCTTTTTACATTTAATTGAAAATTACTTAGCTGATTTCGTAATGTAATATTTTCTGTTCTTAATGACTGCAATTCAAACTGAACCTGACTTTCAGAAACAGGTGTATATTCTGTACAGTGATATTCACCCTCTTGCTGCTGCTGAACCGTGCACACTGGAACTGCTTCCTTCACTTCAGGTTGGACGAAGTTCCTCATTGGTGTAGCCAAAACCTCAGGTTCAGAGACTGCACCGAGTTCTAGGACAGCCTGCGCACACTGGAGATGTCCCAACCCTTTCTTTCACTCGTCTGTACCTATAATTAAGATAAACATAAATGACTTGACGTGACTTTCCTTCCCTCCATTGATTACGGTGACATTCTCTACATGAATGCTCCTACAAGCACCCTGCGGATGTTGGATGTGGTCTATCATGGTGCACTAAGATTCATAACTGGTTGTGATTATCGTACCCACCACTGCACCCTGTATTCACTGGTTAATTGGACATCATTAACCTCACGCAGACTCTTCCACTGGTACATTTTCATCTTTAAATCACTTCTTGGTCTGCTGCCCTCATACATCTCCTCCTACATGTCTTTGCGTGAGTGCAGCTACAGCGTGCGCTCTCAGGACATGATTACCTGCAGTGTTCCGTCAGTGAGGACTGAACTTGGAAAAAGGGCCTTCTCCTACTCCGCTCCTGCTTCATGGAATATCTTACAAAAAGATCTGAAGCTCTCGACCTTGACTTCTCTAAATGGTTTTCAGAATCTGTTGGAATCCTGGCAAAAACCAATGCAGATTTGTTCCTGTCTTTGATTTTATACGTCTACCTTATAATGTTTTGCTAGTTTTTTGATACTTTGTTAAAAAAAAAAAAATAGAAAAAAATATATATATATTTTGTTTTTTTCTCTCTTTTTGTTTTCTATTGTTTATTGTTTGTTTGTTTATTGTTTAATGAAATTCTATCACTGCTGTTCATTGTTCTTTAGTTTTAGCAGGTCGCTTTCGTAAATGAGCCCATGAGGTTCAAAAGATTTACCTGACTAAATAAAGGTTGAATGAATGAATGAAAAACATAAATGATATATATATATGTTTGCGTCTAGGTAATAAGACAACAACTTTTCCGCTGAAAAGAAATCACATTACTACAGCAGACATTTTTACAAGTTAAAAATTACATATTTATAAATATTCAAATATCAAAGTAACAATACGTTTTTAATTAATATTACAATTATTAAAAGTGACATTAATTTGTATACCTGTTCATCTTAGACTCCGATCTTTGATGTTCCTTAGCTGCCTTTGTGGGAGTGAGCACCAGTCAACTTCAATGTAGCCCAGTCTGGGTTTGACCTGTCGTACATGTGTGCAGCCGTCCTGAACAACATAAAAAAATTAACAGAAGCAATTATTCAAATGTTGGAAGTTATACCCAAAACATTACTTTTTAATGTAATATTTTCTGAACAGACACATTCCCAATGCTTTATTCACACATGAAAACAAAAGGGAACCAAAATCAAAACAATGACAATGTCGCAGTGTTCAAATATTATCTATTTGAAATATAATGTGTATGTATACATACACAGTGTACGTATATACAGTACATACAGCATTATATACTGTGTACTCTCAGCTCTGCATGTACATACTGTGAACTCTCAGTTACTGCCACATCAAATTTTAGCTCAAAAACTGTAAAACTGTCAGTGATACAAACATTTTTGTTTCCAATATATTCAGGTAGCGATAGGGGCCATCTTAAATTGAGTTATCCTAAAGCTTATCAGTTGTAAATGTCCGTCCAGTGATTAGTTTCAGAAAGTTTCATATAAATCTGTCCCTGCTGAAACCCATCTGTTCTCTCTGGCGTTTCATACTGTGTGAGCTGACTTTGTGTACATGCATATATTTTATCCTGTGTTTGCATTTTAATGCTGTTCTTATACATTTTATTATAATTTCACTGCTGTAAATGTCATAGTTTTACCATTAGTGTGTGTTACTGTTTCTGTAATTTTATTGTGATGCACCAGTTGAAACAGTTTGTCGTGTGGGTCCATGAGTTATTTTGCTAACAGACAAACAGACTGACTGCAAGCGTTTACGTGTGTGTCAGCCTGATGTCACAGGGTAAATAAAGGTTCAAAATACATTATTAACAAGCAGCTTCCTAACAACAGAGAGTCGAGGCTAAACACGAGTGAGGCACTTTGTTGTCTGTGTTACTGTTTCTGTAATTTTATTGTGATGCACCAGTTGAAACAGTTTGTTGTGTGGCTCCATGAGTTATTTTGCTAACAGACAAACAGACTGACTACAAGTGTTAACGTGTGTGTCAGCCTGATGTCACAGGGTAAATAAAGGTTCAAAATTTAACAAGCAGCTTCCTAACAACAGAGTCGAGGCTAAACACGAGCGAGGCACTTTGTTGTCGTGTGTTACGGTGTGGATGTTAGCATAGCGTTGCTAAGCTAGCGACAGTAACAGAGGAGCTAGATCATGAAAAAAACTGTTCAAACACACACCGTTTCGCTAAGTTAATCACATACAATTTTGGCTTACCTGAAGTGATCGGAGCATATTTTTGATGTTGACGATGGCAAATCCTTGCGGCTTACACAGCCAGACTCGCCGACGTTCAGTGGTGAGCGCTTCTGTATCTGGTCCTTCATGCTTCCTTATTTTTGGAATTACGTAACACTTACGCTTGGCAATTGCTGGCAATTGCTCGATTGGTACAACCACTAACCCAACACGAAATAACCATTGCAATTATTTACAAATAAACAACCACGAAAAATACACTGCTCGTAACCTACGCTGAGTGGTCAGGAGTGGAAGTATCACCAACTAAAATGGCGGACAACCCGGAAATGCCCATTATGTGACGTCACATGGGAACTATGTATAGGCTATATTTAGCACTTTGAGATTTTCATTAATGAAAAGTGCGTTATAAATTAAATTCATTATTATTATTATTATTATATGCCACACACTTTTGCTTTAGCGCTTCAGCATTATTTGGCCACAGCGGTTCTGGATTTTGTCCAAGGTGCCTCCAAACAGTCCTGAAGGCTCAACAGCTTGGTGGAGGAACGTGGAGCGCTGGCTTTCAGGCAGCTCGGTCAGAGTGAAGGCCCCGGCATAGCTCTGCGTAAGGTAGTACGCCGCTGTACGCCGTACGCACGCAGAGGCACAAGCGTAGCCCCGCAGGGCACGAACACGCAAAGCTCAAATTTTACAACCGCGTACACGAGGCGCGTTGTCTCACAATAAACTGCCCGGCGCCGGACTGTTTTGTATGTAACACAAATGTATTAAATTCCCCTTCTTCATCCCTGATCTGGACTTTTCTTTAGTTTTTTTGGCGTGGCCTCTGGTGACGTAGACGCCTCACTTGCCTTAAAAGGCGTGATTGTAATGCTTCAGGTGAACCGCGCAGTGGCGCAATTCCCATATCTATGTGTTGCACTGCCGTGACCTGACAGAAGGGGAACAAGGAGGTTCTACAAGCCGCTGGATCAGGGGGTTGACTTAAATAGTTTTGCACATAAATCTTTTTCTTTCCTCAAAAGTTGCTCACTCTTTCTGATGTTATTTAATGACAAATTGAGGTTTATTTTTTTTTTTCTGACAATCCTAAGCAGGTTGAAGAAATTTGTTTTTGGCTTTGGTATCCGTGTCCAGACCTAAGGATCAGGCCACACACCAAGTAGAGGAAATAATGTAGTAAATGAAACTGAGAGTGTGTGTCACATTTTGTGTGATGACATGTATTGCAATTTTACTCTAATTTCGTTCTTTTTTAATTTTTTTTTATCATGAGAACATACAATAGTGACAGTACATACATTTTACAAAACTTACATGACTTCTCCGATGTCCCCCCCCTCCCCCCTCCCACAACAAACACAACTCACCCCACTAATATATTTTACTCTAATTTCTTTGTAGTTCATCTCCTGTAAAATAAAATGTGTCTGCTGCCTTCCAGTGTTGGTGATGGCACATTTCAGAGTTTGTTTTATTTAATTAATTATTTGCTTATTTTGCTGAAAAGTCGTTTATGTACGGTACTCGTCTCTTCATCAAGCTAGTTTCCTCAGAGGTGATGTTTGGCTTCTGACCTGCAGACACCATGGACACTGTTCTGACCTCTGTGGTTCACTCTACTGTCTGGTACCAGTCCTGACACGACCCTACCCTGCCTGCCTCAATCATTCACGTCAGTCCCTGAATCAGCTGAGGATGAGTCCACTGGACTCTCTCCCAGATTCTTCCTGACCGACTCACAACAATAGTCAGGACATCAGCTTAATAAAATTCATCCCAGCTCAATAAACTTAGTGAGCCTCAAAATACCTCGAGCATTGTTGGAAACAAATTTACTGATGGTTTGTTGTCTGAGATTGTTGCTGGTAAAGGTTGTGTTATGCTTTGTAGATTTGTGGTGTTTTGGTTAAACAGCTCTCGTCAGAACCACAACTAATCAACTTTAGCAAATACAAAAAATGGGTCCAACTAAGGCAATTTTATTAAGTTAAACTTTGGTTTGATAGTGCCCAGTGTGATCTCCAGCATATAATCTGAGCTCTAACAGATTGCACAAGAGCTTTCTTTGAATTGCAAGGCAATGACCAATATGCACTTTCTCAAAGAATGCTGCTTTTATTTTAGTGTTTATGTGTGTATGCAGGCTTGGGCACAGGCAGGCAGAGAAAAAAGTAGAAATAGAAAAAAAAAAGTCTGGACCAGGCCTTAGGGTGAGAAGGGGCGGACAATGCTATGATTGATTGATTGATTGATAGATAGATAGATAGATAGATAGATAGATAGATAGATAGATAGATAGATAGATAGATAGATAGATAGATAGATAGATAGATAGATAGATAGATAGATAGATAGATAGATAGATAGATAGATAGATAGATAGATAGATAGATAGATAGATAGATAGATAGATAGATAGATAGATAGATAGATAGATAGATAGATAGATAGATAGATAGATAGATAGATAGATAGATAGATAGATAGATAGATAGATAGATAGATAGATAGATAGATAGATAGATAGATAGATAGATAGATAGATAGATAGATAGATAGATAGATAGATAGATAGATAGATAGATAGATAGATAGATAGATAGATAGATAACGTTATTACAGACTCAGAGTCCAACCTACATAAGAGACAACGAACATGATAAAATAAAATACAAAATACAAATAAAAAATTATAAAAAATATAAAATAAAATAAAAAGTACAATAGAAAAAGTGAGAATAAAATGATGCAATTTTCATCACACATACCAATGAGATCCAATTTCTTGGCTTCAGATGGAGTACCGGTATATACTGTAATGCCCTTTACTCTAAACAGTGTTCATATTTCATTGGTATAATAGTTTCTTAGTGGTTAGCACTCTTGCCTCATAGCAAGAAGGTCCTGAGTTCAATACCTGGTCGATTTGGTTTTTTTTTTTTTTGAGTGGAGTTTGAATGTTCTCCAGGGTTTTCTCCCACAGTAAAAAATAATAATAATAAAAAAAAAACATGCATGTTAGGCTGCCTTCAAGTCCAGACCTCTTTTGCAAAAGAGATCTGCAATCTCAGTGTAATTTGCCTGGTTAAATAAAAGGCTAATAAATAAAATAGTAATAAGTAATAATAAGATATGAACTAAGAAAAACATCAACTAAAAATACGCTAAGAACTAATAGCATAAAAAGAGTAAAAACATTACTTCGAACAGCAGCACGAACATGAGTCTGTGTGAATAAATGAGCACGAATTAACACAGCAACATGAAATACATCAGCAGCAACATGAAACAGATCAGCAGCAACATGAAACAGATCAGCAGCAACATGAAACAGATCAGCAGCAACATGAAACAGATCAGCAGCAACATGAAACAGATCAGCAGCAACATGAAACAGATCAGCAGCAACATGAAACAGATCAGCAGCAACATGAAACAGATCAGCAGCAACATGAAACAGATCAGCAGCAACATGAAACAGATCAGCAGCAACATGAAACAGATCAGCAGCAACATGAAACAGATCAGCAGCAACATGAAACAGATCAGCAGCAACATGAAACAGATCAGCAGCAACATGAAACAGATCAGCAGCAACATGAAACAGATCAGCAGCAACATGAAACAGATCAGCAGCAACATGAAACAGATCAGCAGCAACATGAAACAGATCAGCAGCAACATGAAACAGATCAGCAGCAACATGAAACAGATCAGCAGCAACATGAAACAGATCAGCAGCAACATGAAACAGATCAGCAGCAACATGAAACAGATCAGCAGCAACATGAAACAGATCAGCAGCAACATGAAACAGATCAGCAGCAACATGAAACAGATCAGCAGCAACATGAAACAGATCAGCAGCAACATGAAACAGATCAGCAGCAACATGAAACAGATCAGCAGCAACATGAAACAGATCAGCAGCAACATGAAACAGATCAGCAGCAACATGAAACAGATCAGCAGCAACATGAAACAGATCAGCAGCAACATGAAACAGATCAGCAGCAACATGAAACAGATCAGCAGCAACATGAAACAGATCAGCAGCAACATGAAACAGATCAGCAGCAACATGAAACAGATCAGCAGCAACATGAAACAGATCAGCAGCAACATGAAACAGATCAGCAGCAACATGAAACAGATCAGCAGCAACATGAAACAGATCAGCAGCAACATGAAACAGATCAGCAGCAACATGAAACAGATCAGCAGCAACATGAAACAGATCAGCAGCAACATGAAACAGATCAGCAGCAACATGAAACAGATCAGCAGCAACATGAAACAGATCAGCAGCAACATGAAACAGATCAGCAGCAACATGAAACAGATCAGCAGCAACATGAAACAGATCAGCAGCAACATGAAACAGATCAGCAGCAACATGAAACAGATCAGCAGCAACATGAAACAGATCAGCAGCAACATGAAACAGATCAGCAGCAACATGAAACAGATCAGCAGCAACATGAAACAGATCAGCAGCAACATGAAACAGATCAGCAGCAACATGAAACAGATCAGCAGCAACATGAAACAGATCAGCAGCAACATGAAACAGATCAGCAGCAACATGAAACAGATCAGCAGCAACATGAAACAGATCAGCAGCAACATGAAACAGATCAGCAGCAACATGAAACAGATCAGCAGCAACATGAAACAGATCAGCAGCAACATGAAACAGATCAGCAGCAACATGAAACAGATCAGCAGCAACATGAAACAGATCAGCAGCAACATGAAACAGATCAGCAGCAACATGATGTGATATTTCACAGTGATTATTCTGGTTAGAGATTCATGAGTCTAACAGCCTCAGGGTAGAAGCTGTTCCTCAGTCTAGTGGTTCTACACTTAATGCTCCTTAACCTCCTTCCTGAGGGGAGCAGGGCAAAAAGTGTGTGTGTGCTGGGTGAGTGAGGTCCTTCATGATGCAGGTGGCCCTCTTCCTGCATCTGGAGGTGTAGATGTCTGTGATGGTGGGGAGACTGACTCCAACATCTTCTGTGCAGCCTTCACCACTCTCTGCAGAGCTTTTCTTTCTGCAGCTGTGCAGCCTCCATGCCACACGTTGATGCTGGAGCACAGGATGCTCTCCACTGCACACCTGTAGAAGGAGGTGAGGACTGAGCTTCCAGACCAGCTCATCAGCCGCTTGAGGAAGAATTGTCTCTGAGGAACTTTCTTGATCAGGCTGGTAGAGTTGTTGCCCCCGCTGAGGTTGACATTCGGGTGCACAGTATGTTTATGTTTATGTTTATTAAATTTGTTCATTTTTTTACAAAAGAAATACAATACAAGACAATCCCATTAATGATACGTACACAATGTAAAAAAAATGAAAGGTAGCAGAAAGAAGAATAAATCTTATTATATCTGCCCCTTTTTTCAAACAATCAGATTAAACAATAATAATCTTTCACCAGCAGTACAAAATGACTAACTCTTTCTAATTTTCTAATACTAATACATAACTAATAATTGATACAATACACATTATGCTAATTCATATATATTTTTTCAACAAATTCCTTTTGATCATATTCTTAAATGTAAACAGTGACTTGGCATTTTTAACTACATTCTCCAAGCCATTCCATAATCTAATTCCCTGGATTGAGGTAGAACGTCCCTTCAAACTAGTTCTGAATGTGGTTTTACAAACAACTCTGTCCCCTTAAAGAGCGACTAAACGGGCTCTGGGTCTTTAACTCCTCCCCAAGTTCAAATTCAAAAACTTCACCAAAATGGGCGTTCTGATAGACTGCAGAGGCACCGCCTAAAGGAGGAGAGGAGGTGGGGTTAGAGCGAGTAGGTGGGTGTCGCCAGGACCGTGACATGCAGCTAGCGTTAGCATATGCAACATGGACAGTGAACACAGCGACACAGGTCTTTTCTCCACCTCCCTCACCAGAAACTGAGGGAGACTTGGAGCAGAGAGCCACAGGTCCTGAGCCTTATCAGTTCGAGCTGCTGGCTACAGGCACTGACGCTCTTGTGCAAGAATCTGGTGGTGCTGAGGCAATGGACCGAACGGGTCCAGCATCTGAGTGGTAAATTTATATTAGCAACATAGGCTAATGTTCAAAGCAGTAACAAATTATCTTTAAAAAAATAATAATTTTCAACTATCTCAATCCAAATTGTAAAGCAATAAATAAAAAACCTTTCAAAAGGTGCACCTGTGGTCACTGCAGCTTCCACTCACCTGTAGAAAACGTGTGTTGTAGGGAGACGCCAAGAGTCTAATTATGAATTATTTAGTACTTCCTAAAGCCCTAATAAATATACTATATATTAAAAAACACCAATAAACCTGGTCTTGAATACACTGTGCATTTTATTGTCTTAAAAGCTTTTCTCCTGTGATGTGAATTACTATGGGTATGCATTACTCTACCAGTAAAAGCACACAAACTTGTATCAAATGATAAAAAATGAGTAAAAATACTAAACGATATACATGCTGCACTCCACATTCAGTTAAAATTAATTTTTATAGCCTATAGTAAATGTGTTAAAATGGACTGCTCATAGTCAACATAATCAATTATGAAGCTCATTGTTCTGTCAACACTAGACCTCTGTATTGATAAATACATTTCCAAATCATACATCATAGTCAAAATTTAAAGTCAACTTTATTGTACAAACTGCAATATGTACAGAACATACACAGGATTGAAATTAAATTTCTCTCAGATGCATGCATAATTTAAACAAACATTTAATAAACATGTTTACATCAGCAATTTTTACAAAGTAATGTTTAAATTTAATATAAATTATAATTGTTTCAGGTGTGCCAATATTAAATATTGTAAAACAAAAGAAAGAAAGTGCAATAATCAATTAGAGTAATCCAAATTGTACATTATTAAAAAAGTTATAGGAAGCATAAACTTTTTAAACGTTAAAATTTAAAAGTTTCCTGTACTTGAATTTATGACTTATAAAAAAATCCCTTTCTGACATAGGTTATGGCCAAATGTGAGGAGATGGGTGTGGACACCTGTGTAACAGACCACCCTGGTTTTGAACCCATTGCGCTAAATCCCCACGTGCTGCAGGCAGTTTATGGGGAGTACCTGCAGTACTTTGGTGAAATGCAGGAAAGCATGTTGAACAGGTTAGTAACACGAGGAGCCATTAATATCTTTATGACTCAGTGTATTTTACACACATACTGTTAACATCTCTATTTCAGCCGTTACAGACACCTGGATTTTTATTAATAGAACACAGTTGCAAGAGTAAGGCATTTCATGGATTTTTCTGATACAGATTGTTTATTATAAATATGTATTAATTTATTTTTCACAACAATCTTTTTCGCTCATGTTTCATAAAAAAATCGTGACCTGTGTCTGCTCACTGCCTCCTTCTTGTCTGGTTTCAGAAATTCAGCACATAATGTTGGAGGTACTTTAATTTGATCCGCGAACTTCTGGTACTGCAGAGGGTCTTCCACAACCTCATCGAACAGCAGCCCCATCAACTTCTCAATGTAGCCTTCATAAAAAATTTACAATTACACAATTTGTACAAATAAAAATGCTATGCTCAATTCTAAAATTACATACCTGTTGTTGGTTTTGTCTTCATGGGTCTCACGGTGTAGTCTCCATGCTTATATTTAGGATAAGCAATGCAGTATCTCAGCTCACCGGTTTTAGTGACAGCATGTGACCGGTTTGCATTTTCATTGTAGTGTAGTCCAGCTAGCTCAAGTCTATAGACAGAAAAAGTTTAAAAAAATTACTTTTGAATAGACTTTTTCACAAGGTTATCCTACTCCAATGTTATTACATTTACCTGCACAGCATTCCTTGGAAAGAGAACACCACATTCTTGGGTGCAAATTTCAAAAGTAAAACTATGGAAAGCCTCGATGATTTGGTAGACTATAATATTTTATCAGTTATGTATAGGGCTCAAAATAATAATAAACCTTTAAATATCCAAATGCATTTTGTTAAAAGACAAAGTTGTTATAATCTTAAGGGGACAGAGATGTTTGTAAAACCACAATTCAGAACTATTTTGAAGGGACGTTCTACCAAAAAATTGAACAAATTCAATAAACACATGTAGGGGGAACTGCCACTAGGTGGGGCCCCTGCCTAGACCCTGCATAGACTTTTTCACAAGGTTATCCTACTCCAATGTTATTACATTTACCTGCACAGCATTCCATGGTAAGAGAAAACCACATTCTTTGGTGCAAATTTCAAAAGTAAACTATGGAAAGCCTCGATTGATGATGTGTGGTACTGTGGGCTCATCTTCTGTACGTCTTTCATAAGATGTGGAGCCAACAACACAGCCGTAAGCTTCTCACATGCTGCTGTGCCTAAAATAAAAGATAATTTTAATTATTTAAGAAATTTCACAGAGTTATACTATTGTAGGACAACAATAAAAAAATTGTAATTCTCTTAACACAAGCATGAACAACTTGAATGTTGCAAAAAGTAAAAGCTAAAGTTCGATCTATCTAGACACATCTAATTAATATATTACATACATATAAACATATACCGGTAGTACTTACTTGGTTTTAGCCACTCCCTTGCCTGCTCTCCAACTAGAGGCTGGTGTAAGCACTGAGGGAAGAGTGCATTGTCGTGGGTGTGTACATTCTGGATGTGGTTAGCGACTGAAGACCACTTTGCCACAGCCTCTTCTCCACATGCAGACGTAGATGCAGACCAGTAGAGGTGATTCACTACACTCTTCCTCCACTTGCCCACCTCTTGAAGTCCTCTGATCTTAGCCATAGCATCAATTTTTTTGCCAACTCCTGGAAATATTAGAAAAATAAAATATAATGGAAATTAAAGAATATATAATCACACATCACTGTCCTAAAAGACTTTTACTTGCCTTTCCCCATATGCCATGGATCAAAGTAGTGTTTGATGTCCTTTTTTTCCTCTCTCAAATACTTCTGGACCCCGGTATGTCTGTCAGTGACAATAGACTCCACTTTCAGACCTCTTTGCTCCAGCACTGAGAGACTCCTTTTAAATCCCTCCTTCTCCATTCGCACACTGTTGCCAACTTCATTGCTCTGTAAAAAAAAAAGAAATTTTTTTTAAATAATGTATACTGTACTAAATATGAAGTGATACACTGTAGATGTTTTTCTTACTTGAACTAGTTGGATGTCTATTATGCAATTTGCAACAAGATCCATCATGGTGTAACTTCCATATTTTGCACAGTGCCCTGGAAGTATTTGATTCTATGTTTAGGTTTTTTACATGATATCCTCTACACAAAGTGTAAAAGGTTAATAGGAGTACCAGTAAGAAATAAAACCTGAAAATACCTGGTGAATCAGCTCTCATGTCACCACCAAGTGTCAAAGACCCACGAGCCCTGGCCTCGTTGATGTAGTTATCCTGCTCCAGCTTCCACTGCCAAAAGACTGTGGGGATGAGGAGGGTTTTTTGATGTTTGTGGAAGCACGTCTCAGAGATTCCCTGGATTTTGAACTCATCATGGACCTTAAAAAAAAAAAAAGTTTTTATCACCTTACAAACAAACATAATTGAAAAACATTACTGTTTTCTTACCTTATTGATTTGACGAAACGAGGACCCAGTGAATAGTACAGCTGCACAGAGCTGAAGGTTGCCTGCTGGGATGTTTTTAACCAATGGCTGACTGGACCACTCATTGGTGTGGTCACATCTACTGCACCGTTGTTTCACTTTTAAAAGTGTTCCAATTGTAGTTTTTTCAACTACACAGCTGTGTGTACAGACAGGACACTTCCAGAAAAGCTCAAGCAGCTGTTCTTCGAAAACAATGTATTTTTTTGCTTTGTGGGCTGGGAGGGGGACTTCATTGATGGAACTATGTAGCAATAAAGACAAAAAAAAATTACAGCTGAACTATACATAAATTATGTTACCAATTGTTTAACTTACATTGAACGGTGTACAGTAATCTCACTTCCATCCAGATGGTAAGAGGAATCATCGGCCGGCACCTCGATTCTCTTTCTTTTAACTGGTGTCGAACTTGCACGTGGACACTCTGGGAATGGCATCTCCATGAAGGACCCAGTATCACATGACACACTCCTGCCTGTTGGTCGTGTTTGTGTGGCTATTAAAAAAATAAATAGCTTTAAAATTATGTCTCTACTTACACATTCATAATAAAATTCTGACTGGGACTTTTTTACAAGATTTTATAAGAATCATTTAGAAATAAAGACGTGTAGTAAAGGAAAGTTTTTAATAATAAATATGTAAGAATAATTCACCTTTGCTTCTCCTAGGAGGCTTCATGTTGGCCTGAACACCGAATGATTTAGTGATTACAGGTTCAGTCTGACATCCCATTTCTCGTGTTAGTTTGGGCTGTATTTTTTGCTGTAAAAAACAAAAATAAATATTTATTATGTCAATTTCAATTTATTCACTCAAGTATTTATGATGATATTCAAACGTTGTGATATTAACAAGGTTTGATCATAACAATCATTTCATGGCTACAGATTATTAATTAAAAAAACAGTGATATTCATTCACCAACTAAAAATTTCATAAATACCTTTGATCCATAACATTTGCACAACAATCAAATGAACAACAGTTCATCAAGAGCTGTTACATTCAACCTGCTAACATTGGCAACATCTAAACATATGTCCACGTCTCAATTTTTTTTGGATGCTGCAGTCTTCCATAACATAGTTTATTTTGATAATATTAAACACTACATTTTTTGCATTGAAATGTAATTACAACACAAACTAGCAACAGCTAAAAATGCCACATCCATATTTATGTCCTGCCACAACTGAGACGCAGCAGCACCCGGACAAAACAAGAACTGTGTCCTACATTCTATTCGGCCACTAAATTAACAAAAAAAGAGAATGACCATTTAATCCCTAACACCACCTCAAATACACGGGCGTGTCACCACCGCATTTATACATAAAAGTAACCAAAATACCTAAAACTAACGACTCACCGTCTCGTGGTGGACACAAAACACATAATAAATTAATCCTGCCGCGTTAATTTGGCTTGAAACAGCGGTGTTCACTGCGGATTTGTCCAAGTAAGCACACAAACAACTAGCCACACAGAGTTAGCACCGAGTTCACCTATGACCCGGAAGATATCAAGATTCTATAGGCAGTCAACAGATTTAATGAAAAGTAACTAAAATGATACTAAAAGGATGAAATTACAAAAATCAAAGGATTTATTTAATACTTTACTTACATATATTCTATTCGGCCATGAAATTAACAAAAACAGAATGATCATTTAATCCCTAACACCACTTTTATATCTCAAATACACGGGCGTCTCGCCACCGCATTTAAACATAAAAAGCAACCAAAATACCTAAAACTAACAACTCACCGTCACGTGGTCGACACAAAACACAAAATAAAATCCTCCGGCAGCGTTAATTTGGCTTGATACAGCGGGGTTATCTAAGGATTTATCCAAGAAACCCAGCACACAACCAGCTAGCCACACAGAGTTATGGATTAAAAAGGTGTAAAAGAGTACTCACCTCTGAACGGATTGTATCCTGGTGGTCATCTACTGCACTCTTGTTTCTGAATTAAATGTCGATGCTCACAATGCTAATGCTATGTTTCTATGCTAGGCTACTATCGCTAACCAACTCCCGCGATCTTCAGGGGAGTGGCTATGAGTGAACTACTTTTATACCCACGGATCTTCAGGGGAGTGGCTACGCAAAACAGGATGTGACGAAATTGTGCCAAAATTAATGACTGTGCCAAACGTAAACTAATGGGAAAATCAGGGTGCAATACCACAGTTCAACCCATAGGACTACGAATACTCGTTTTTAGACCAAATATTGCCGATTTTAACTAATACGCACAAATACATGAAAAATAACTCAAAAATAGTGCTCAGAAACTTTTTAAACACATTCTAGGGAGTTTATCAGCTAAAAAAAGTTAAATTTGGGTTTAGTCGCTCTTTAATGACTGTGCCAAACGTAAACTAATGGGAAAATCAGGGTGCAATACCACAGTTCAACCCATAGGACTACGAATACTCGTTTTTAGACCAAATATTGCCGATTTTAACTAATACGCACAAATACATGAAAAATAACTCAAAAATAGTGCTCAGAAACTTTTTAAACACATTCTAGGGAGTTTATCAGCTAAAAAAAGTTAAATTTGGGTTTAGTCGCTCTTTAAGATTATAACAACTTTGTCTTTTAACAAAATTCTTTTGGATATTTAAAGGTAAATCGTTATTCTGAGCCCTATACATAACTGATAAAATATTATAATCAACCAAATCATGGAACTTCAATAACTTCAGTTGATAAAATAATGTACTTGATGGATGACGGTAATGTTTTCTAGTGATAATTCTTACAGCTCTTTTCTGTAATACAAAAATAGGCTTTGTGATTGTTTTACACGCTTTCCCCCAAACATCAATACAATAGATTAAGTGTGGAACAATGATTGTGTTATACAACAAATACAGAGCTTTATCATTCAATAGGTCTCTGACTTTGTACAGTACTGCAATCGATTTAGCTATTTTTATTCTTACAGAATTTATGTGTTGTTTCCATGTCAGTTTGTCATCAATGATAACACCCAAAAACTTCACCTCACTCACTCTACAAATCTCAACACCCTCAATTTTGAGTGGAACGTCAACAGTTTTCTTTTTATTACTGAATATCATGTAATTAGTTTTTTCTAGATTTAATGATAATTTATTGATTTTAAACCAAGTTTGTATTTTGGTAAATTCTGTCTTTATCAATTCCAACATTTGTTCTATATCTTCACCTAAACAGAAAAATGTGGTATCATCAGCAAAAAGTATACATTTAAGGAGTCCTGACACATTTACCAAGTCATTCACATATAAAATAAATAGCTTTGGTCCAAGCACAGAGCCCTGGGGAACTCCAC
>JBBPBX010009885.1:0-11273 GCA_038048925.1 Garcialebias charrua
CCCACACCCAGGTAGTCCTGCTTCAATCTGCTTCTTTAAAACTGTGTGGTCCCCAAGCGCCTGCACCACAGCATGTGTGAACACAACACACCTGGCCACTCTCAGGAAATTGCACCCTGTCATCAATACTGACAACTTCCCTTTTCTAGAGGCTTACAGCACAGGGAAATTGTGCCACCTTGTGGTGCCACCTGTTACATTCCCCCCCATCATCGTGCATCGACGACCCGACGATGTACCTGAAGAAATTAACCAATACCGGACAGCTATTCTTTTGTCTGCACAGAACGGGGCAGCCTGAATGGGTTTGAATGTTGTCCTGCAGTCTTCCTAGTTGACCTCCTGGGCTCTGAATTTATGGTTGTACCAGTTTCCACAGCGGATACTTGGCCAGGAAAAAGCTGACCATCAGGCAGTACATCTTCAGAAATACCTGCTTCAACATCCTCAACATCCGATAAGATTTCAGACTTAGGCAAATCAACAATTACATTCTCTGCCCCACTGTCAGTCAACACATTTTTCTCAGCCTCCATATCTTGAGACTCCACCACACTACTTTCAGGAACGCTTCTAAGCTCGGCCCGGTGTACTTGGCGGAAGGGTCCTTCCTGATCCACAGGTGCTATAGAATACACTACACCTCGATCAGGAGGTGGGCGAACCACTTGATAAGGAGTGGAGTCATAAAAATCCTGAATCTTACTCCGACCCCGGACAGAGTGATTTCTGGTATACACCAGATCTCCCTCCTGAAAATCTGGAGCAACATCCCCATCCTGATTTCTCTGAGCTCTTTTACTCTCCAATTTTCGATGCACCATGTCATAAGCCACCGTTAGAGACTTTTGGTGCTCTTCTACCCACTCTTCCAAGGGCAGGCCAAGATCTTCATCAGTTTCCCTCCGTCCCACCAGGAAATCCACAGGCAACTGTGGCTCCCTACCAAACATCAAGAAGTAGGGTGTCATTCCAGTGGATTGATGGATAGTTGTATTATATGCAAAGGTAACTTGAGAAATATGGCGAGGCCACCTACGTTTCTGTTCTGGTGGAAGTGTTCGAAGTAAATCATGTAAGGTGCGATTAAAACGCTCACACTGCCCATTCCCCTGAGGATGATAAGGGGTAGTGCGGCTTTTCTCGATTTTATACAACTTACAGAGCTGATAGACCAAATTACTCTCAAAATTTCGCCCTTGATCAGAATGAATCCGGCTTGGGGGCCCAAACAGCTGAAACCAATGTTTCACTAGTGCCTCTGCAACAGTACTCGCACGCTGATCTTTCGTGGGAACAGCCTGTGTATACTTGGAAAATACATCAGTCATTACAAGAACATTTTCTCTACCATCTGTAGAAGGTTCTAAAACCGTGAAGTCTATTGCCAAAATCTCATGAGGTCTAGAAGCTTTGATCGCACCAATGTAGGTTTTAACCTTTGGCAACATGGCCTTCGATACCACACACCTTTCACAGTTTTTACACCACCTCTCTACATCTGAGTACATATTGGGCCAATAGTACCGCGAGCGAATCAACTGTAAAGTCCTCTCTACTCCCTGGTGGCCATGATCATCATGAAGTGAGCGAAGAACACCCTCCTGCAAACAATGTGGTAACACAGATTGTTCAACCTCAGTCTGTCCGTCAGAAGTGTAAGCACAACGATAAAGGACAGATTCTCTTTCCCTAAGTCGACCCCACTGCCGAACTAACTCTCTAGTGGCTTTATCAAGCCCATCTCTCTCCTTAGCATCAGGCTTCCTACCCCTTACCCAAAATCGCCTAAAGGAACCCACAACAGGATCCTGATGTTGCAATGTACTAAGGTCAGTGGTTGACAGACCCGGTAATGCACAGATCTCTTCCTGTACTCCAGCAAACCCCTCATCTAGACCTAAGCCAGCCCCTACTTCTCTGTGCATGACATGTTGACGGGACAGTGCATCTGCATTAGCATTTTGCGAGCCTGGGCGGTATTTCAAAGTCAAATCAAAAGCTGCCAATTCGGAGACCCATCTCTGCTCTGTTGCCCCAAATTTTGCTGTAGCCAAATGACTCAATGGATTATTATCTGTAAAGACTGTACACTTGTTACCCAGCAAATACTCTCTAAATTTTTCTGTAACCGCCCATTTAAGAGCTACCAATTCTAACTTCATAGAGCTGTAGTTACTCATGTTACGCTCAGTGGGCTTCAGACTGCGACTTGCGAATGCTACAGGACGCAACTTACCCCCATGCTCTTGAGAGAGTACTGCTCCTAACCCTCCATGACTGGCATCTACTTCCAAGACAAAAGGCTTCTGGAAGTCTGCATAGGCAAGAACAGGAGTTGTTATCAATGTAGCTTTGAGCTTCTGAAAACTCTGCTCACACTCTTCATCCCAGAAGTCACCCAAAGGCTTCTTAGGGGTTTTACCCCTTTTCCTAGGAGGAAGCAGTCTAGCAACAAGACGATTTAACGGGGCAGCCACCTTTGAAAAACCACCCATAAACCTCCTATAATAACTGGCAAACCCTAAAAATGAGCGAAGCTCTGCCAGAGTAGCGGGTCGCTTCCAGTCTCGTACTGCTGCTACCTTATCTGGGTCTGTAGAGACCCCCTCCTCTGATACCACATGACCCAAATACTTAACTCTCTTCTGGAAAAAATGACATTTTGATAGTTTGACCTTTAACCCCTGGCTTTCCAATCTGGAGAATACCTGATTTAACCGTTGCAAATGCTGTTCGACAGTTGAAGAGAAGATAATAACATCATCTAAATACAAAAGCAGTGACTGGTAGCGGCAGTCTCCAAACAGACGCTCCATCAGACGCTGAAAAGTACTGGGTGCATTACATAAGCCAAAAGGCATGCGATTAAACTCAAATAGTCCAAATGGTGTGCAAAAAGCAGTTTTTTCCTTGTCCTTGTCAGCCATCTCAACCTGACTGTACCCACTAGCCAAATCTAGTGTTGTAAACCACTGTGCTCCAGCCAACGCATCCAGAGATTCATCAATCCTAGGTAAAGGGAATGCATCCTTCCTTGTTTTAGCATTCAGCTGTCTATAATCCACACACATGCGTAATGTACCATCTTTTTTCTGTACTAAAACTATTGGTGATGCATATGGACTACTGCTTTCCCTAATAACATGACTTTGTAATAGCTGTTGAATGTGATTACGGACCAGATCATACTGAGAAGGAAGAATGCGTCGATAAGGTTGTCGTACTGGTGTTTCATCTAACAAGGGGATCTCGTGTTTCACTAAATTGGTACTACCCACATCTAGATCACTCCTGGCAAACACCTTGTTGTATTTTAACAACAAATCCCTTGCCAGTTGTTTCTCTTTACCATGCAGATTTTCAAACTCAGGTAGGTCCAAGTCTGTGTTATTTAAGGCATTTTCATGACTAGCAATGAATGCTGTACAACTATGTGAGTCAACAGAGACTTTTATCTTAGACTCTTCCGTCACCACAGTAGCAGTCTGAACAGTGGCCACAACTCTACGAGGTGCTAACCACATATCACTTATACCCACATTGGTAATGGGAACATACACACCACCCCTCCCTGCCTTCACTAAAGAAGGTGAAACCAACAAACCCTCCGGGAGGCTGCCCCCCTCATGACCCAGAGGCTCAACTAACAAATCAGTAGGCTGGTGTACGGGCATCTGTGGGCATGTCACCGGCACATAACACAAACTTCCAGCTTTGACACAAAAAGATTTCTTACCCTGAACTCTGACCTGATGAGGGTCAGGGGAGTTGGCCATAGCTTCCATCATCTGACAGTATCTCAAGGTTCTTCTCCACCCCCGTGGTGCTGACTTGAGTATAGGTGCTTCCCAGAGATCAGAGCCATATTGTTTACACAGATCAAGGTAAAGTGGGTTAAACACATTCATTCCCAACACCCCAGGTACATCAAGTTTCTTTCGCTTCATGTAACAATCAGTTGGATCCTCGACTATCAACACACCTTGACGAGGAAGCAATACACCCAACACAACAACATCAAGCTCTATGTAACCAAGGTAAGGAATTCTTAACCCATTTGCTGCTTTTAAACCCAACCAACCACAGTCCTTCAGGTCTTTATCCGACAAATGAGAAAAATTGTTTTTAAAAGCACTTTCTGTTAAGGTAGTTACCATAGACCCACTATCCAACAAACAATTTACCCTAACCCCAGAAAAATCCACCTCCCCCTCCAAGCATTCACCAACAAGGTTACAGACATTCGACCCATCATCAATGGAGCCATGAAAACCGCCCACCAATGTTTGGCTCTGCACACTGGCGGGTTCTAGTTTTCCGACTGCTTGGGGAGAACAGCCTGTTTAGGCTCAGTGTTTAAAGTGGCAGTACAATTTCTGGCAATATGCCCACTTTGGTTGCACCGAAAACAAATTTGCTTACCATCAGCAGTTCGGCTAGGACGAAAATTGCGAGTTCTGGGGGGAGGTAAAGTTTGAGGGGTCAAAGCCTTCATGACCAGTTCCAACTGAGTCTGCTGAGCTTTTAACAAGGACACCAACTCCCCATACTCAGAAGGGCGGGAGACAGAACTTTCACAAGAGGCAAACATTTCATTCAAGACTGGGTTGTTAGAATTACACTTGAATTTAGATGACTGATGTTCATATTGCGCCATCCACCTAGTGGCTTCCCCTCTAACATCCCGGATTGTCCACGCTGGGTTGGAACTGATTAAATCTCGTAGTCTTATTCTGAGTGCCTGCTCTCTCACACCATCACAGAACTGGTCACGTAAGTCTTTAAAGGATTCTGAAGCAGCGTGTACATCATTTTTGACTATCTGATCCATCAAGTCCATAAGAGCATGAGAATAATCAAGCAAAGACTCCCCCTCAAGCTGTTTACGGTTAAAGAATCTACGTTGTAAAGAGATTCTTGAATGCATACAACCATAGACTTCTTTAAGTACATCAAAAATACCTGTAACACTCTCCTTTGTAGCTGCAGGAAGAAATTTAATTTCAGTCCGGGCAGCACCCTCTAGATGTTCAAAAACAATTTGTGCCCGGTCCTTTTCCGTGAGCCCTCTTGTTTGCACATAATTACTCATCAGTTCAATCCATTCATCCAAAGTTAACGACTCTGCACCATCCAGTTTTCCAGAAAAGAATGGCAGTTTTCTGTCCTGCTGCACATAAATAACAGGAGTGTGCCTTACAGCTTCTGCAGCTCCTGAAGACGTTGATTGACTTTCTGAGCCTGCGGCCGCTCCTCTGAGAGCCGCCAGCTGACTTTCAAGGTCCTTTATTCTCTGTGACATGGCCTGTTTATCCAGCACCTCCTGAGCCGCAGCGCTGCTGGACACGTCCATATTGATGCCTTGTCGCCAACGAGAAGACCCACTCCCACTGTCCCTGCTGTCCTTATAATGCAACTCGTACACAAAAAAAGAAAAAAAACTGGTCACTTCCCGTACTTGTTTACCAAACAACGCCAAATGTTATGAGCCGATAAAAAGGAAACAATTAAACACTGAGAATAAATCTGACTTACAATAATGATATTTATTTTAATATAGACAAAGGGTTTGATTTAAAATAAATGGTACCGAATATTTAGGAAGTGACCCAAGATGTTAAAACAGTCAGCTGCCCTCACATGCACTACAAACAAAATACAATTCAATAAACTAGGCAGACCAACAAAAGACAAAAACTTTAAGGACAGCAGGTGACAGTGATCAACTGTAAAAAACAAAACAAATTTATTAAATACAAAACTTTAATGGAGTCACTCTTAAAACAATTTAAAAATCAGTGCACACCTGCGGCGTCTGATAAGCCCACACCCAGTCACAGCAAATCCCAAATGGCATAGAAACGTGTGGCCCTACCAGACAAAAATAAAGAATAAACAAAACCATATAATACAATTTAAAACCCAGAAACCTGCAAGCCTACCTGTGGCGTCGAACCCCACACCCAGGTAGTCCTGCTTCAATCTGCTTCTTTAAAACTGTGTGGTCCTGTTGTAAACACATCACACATCAGAATAAAACCCAACTGTTTATAAATAACACTCAATATGTTTAAAAACAAGCCTTCAAACCTACCCCAAGCGCCTGCACCACAGCATGTGTGAACACAACACACCTGGCCACTCTCAGGAAATTGCACCCTGTCATCAATACTGACAACTTCCCTTTTCTAGAGGCTTACAGCACAGGGAAATTGTGCCACCTTGTGGTGCCACCTGTTACACAAGGACTAGTTGTGATGGGCACACTACTGACTGAGCAACATACATGTATATAATTAGCAAAAAGTGCCACCCCTCAGAAATTCCTGCCCCCTTTCAGCCTTTTCAAAAACTTGAGTAGGAGGCTAATGGCTGCAGTCATTTCCGACATAAGCACATAGATGTTAAAGCTGCAGTATGTAGCTTTTTTTATGAACATATTTCTTCACTCTGTCACTACCTCCTGACAGACTGATGTTAGCCAGGTAATCTCTGAAAAAAAATTAAAAAAAATATTGTCCCCTTGCTTCTCCAGGTGGTAAATAAGCATTTCTAAAAAGAAAAGGTGACCCGCCATTTTCCAGCCAATAAAAACAGAGTTTGTAACCAGCCAATAAAAACAGAGCTTGAATTTGAATCAGCCAATAAAAACAGAGCTTGAATTTGAAATTCAACAGACCACAAGGGGGCAGAGCCACATATGGCTCTGAGGGGGAGGGATCAGAATGCTTTGCCTGTTGAAAATATTTCTAACTGCTGCAGTTCTACAGAAACTGCATACTGAACCTTTAAGTGTGGTGAAAATGTTGAACGCAGACTGTTTAAACACTGATCACCGATAAACATGTCTTACCGTCATCACAGGCCTGAAAAGAGAGAACATTTGTGTAAAATAGGAGACATAGTTTGTCATTTTAGTTTTTAATATTGTTTCACATTAGAATATCACTTTTATTGTAAACGATTATCTTGAAGTCATTTTTTTATTACACTTGGTTTATTTATTAGGGATGCACAATGTTATCGGCATGGTATCAGCTGATATTAGCGATAAAGTTAAATATCGGACATCGGCCATTCCATCAAAATAACTCACTGATCTAAAAGGTGCTGTTTTTGTGTGACAACCCAGTGACAAGGATGCCTGCAGTGCCCGCACAACGCTATGACGTCACGCGCGCCGTTGAGTTTGGATTTGTGAAAATTTACAAATTTCCACGGAGTGTTGTCACTGTGTTGGAGAGAGTAAATGTCATGAATAAATTTGACATCAAACATCATCCAAGTTGACGTGTTACATCATTTTTGGCATCTGCATTTGGTAGCAGGCCAAACTGACAAAGACCATGCAGAATAATGTATTTTAATTCCACAGCAGAGAAATCTATGTAGTCTCTGTAAGCAGGTTTAGGGGAAAAATATCGGTATTGGTATTGGTTATCGGGCAAATAAAATTTAACATATCAGCATATCAGATATCAAATATCAGCCAAAATCCAATATTTTGTCTCCCTATTACACAACGACTTTAATTGCTGGATGTCCGACCCCTGTTGGCTTCCAGAAATTGTGGCCCCTTGAGCAGTTTAGTTGAATTGCTCTGATCTACAGCATGTCACAGAGTACAGTACATGTCATTGCTGAGCAGATAAAGTCAAGTCAAGTGCAGGAAAATGAATACATAATGATCCCCATCATTTTTTTGTTGTTTTAAACTCTGCCCTTCACATAATTTATAGATGCTGGAATTTCTACTTTATTAAAACCTTTACTTGGCACCCCAAATTTCAGTGTTGATTTGCACTTGTCCATCTTGAAGTATGACTCAGCAATGAATCTTCAAGCCTCTGAATATCTGGAAGTTGCAAAACAAAATGACCATATTATCAGGGGTTCCTCCATGACAGCCTGAGTTGACTGCATTTGTAGCAAATACTGGTTATGATGGTTCTACATATAACACATTGTTTGTAAGTTACAATTCAAATAAAATTGCAGCAAGTGAAAAAAAAAAGAGCCTTATGAATTAAATCTAAGGTAACAAATAGCAATGGTGTTTTCATGTAGCATGTGAGAATAAATGTATGGCTGGTCAGAGTAAAGGTAGGATACTATATAGTAATCCTAATGCTACCTTCTCCCTTATCCTTAAGATTCAGAAGCTTCATTTACTTTCTTCAATATCTTTCACCCACTCATTTAAAAAGAACATTTACTATTTATTGCATCAAATCATATTTTCATCCTGAGCCATGCTAATAGCTTGAGACAACTGTCAAATGTTTTTTTTTTTTTTTGTTTGTTTGTCCAGTCACCCTTAATTGATTCTGAACATGACGGCTTCTTTTGGCAAAATTAATTTGATATGAACATTGCTATTTTCTTTATCTCTTTCTATTAGGCAGGGTTCAATAATAAAATTGTCATCAGGACTATTATAAAGATACAAATGATGACATTTATGGCTCATACATTTTTCTGCAGACACACAGAACATCATTTCTTTGCTACGAGACAACCATTCAACCTCGCTGCCCTTGAATAGGCTTCAGCTGGAAATCTAGAGGGGTGACTAATGTAGCATTTGTGTTCTCATAGCAGGACATAAAACATTTCAAGAGAATAGCTGATACCATACTTACATTGTAACAAAGGGTTTGAAATTGAAAATGATGTTTAGATATCAGCACAAGGTTCACCTCGCAGCAACTATTGCATTCTCCCAATACTAACTTTAAATAAATCAAAGCGTCTGGCATGTGTCAGACGCTGTTGGTATTCCAAAGCCACCTGCAGGAACAACAAACTTCTGAAATGTCTTCTAAATGTTTGTCTGTATGTCTTTGTTACTTGGACATGACTGCTTGTGTTTAACTTAAAGGTTATTTCTATAAATTAGTTGATTTATCAGCCTTAAAGATAGGCTGAGAGTTGCTTCCCTGACCTTTTGATATGCTGTCGTCAAACCATTGTTCTTGATAAGTTTCTACACAGTTACATTAGCTTCTATTCATCATTAGCATAAAATGTAATAAAAAAAAGAATTTCATTGCCAATTCTCCTTTATCTCTCCATGTCTCCTTCTCATCCAACCACACTGTCTTTTTTTGTTTTTGTTCTCCAGCTTGTCGGTGGGCAGTTCGACCTTGAGATGAACTTCATCATCCAGGAGCCGGAGAGCATCGTGTGCATGGTGGAGCTCTTGGAGAAATGTGAGCCAAATTGTCAAGCCGAGATATGGAGCATCTTCACGGCCATCCTCAAGAAAAGCGTTCGTAACCTGCAGGCATGCACTGAAGTGGGGCTCATCCAGCAGGTGCTCCAGCGTATATCAGCAGCCGACAGCATGATCGCAGGTACTGGGATCAGTCTCGCATAGAAAATGTGCAATAAAACAATTACTAATTGTTGAGTGTGTGAAACGGTGCTACAAGCATACTGTTTTATAGCCAAATTATTACCAAAATTATGTATATCCAGTTTATCCATCTGTACCTTCGTCCATCCATCTAATTATTCCTTTGACTGTTGAGTCCACATTAAAGTTACAGCATCAGTAGTTAGAATAGCCCAGATCTGTCATTTCTAACCCGCACCAGGCCTGACCCGAAATTCAGACCAGGCCAAAATAATGTGCTGGATGGGCGGGTCATGTCGGTCTCAGGCTATGGTGCGGATTTATGAATCATAAAGCACAAATAAAACTAAATAAGAATGCACAATATAAAATTGTGTTAATTTACTTGTTGAGAAGGAGGCAGGTCTGACCGGCTGGTTGAAAGAGGTAAAAATAAAGTCCTCTTAAGCTCAGATGGATCAGCTGATCACCGGGTGCGCACATCTCCGCACCTGCTGTTATCTGTGGTGAAGGAAGCAGCAGCATCTACAAAAGCTGACGCGAGCAGCTCGTTCAATTAAAACAGCCTTATTTTCCAAATACTTTTGCTCTAAAAATGTTTGTTGTTCATATGTATAGTAGCCTACCTTTAGAGTTGATTTTTTTAAAATTATTATTCATTTTGTATGTTAATATTCATTTGGTGAAACAAAAAAATCTTATCTTCCTTTCTTTGAAATATGTTTTTAAAATATGTCGAACTAATTTGCTTACAAAAGCAGTAAAAGCTTAATTATTTTTTTTTTCAGTTTTGTTTGTTTTTTGGTTTAGGGCCTGTACCGGTAATTACAGTTAATCCGTCGGGTCCAGGTTAGGGCTGTAACAGACTACTCGAGTAATCGACACATCGATTCCTAGGACATCTATCGAGTTTTTTAATTTCACGTCGAGTATTTGTAGTGACGTCATCACGTCGCAGTTACAGAACAGAAAATGAATCAACTTCCTGTTTGGAGCGCGTTGCGAACCGGTGTTACACCATATTCTGTGACAACCGTATATTGTGACAATAGGAGGCGGTGTTGCATGCACTGTTGAAGGTCACAGAATATGGTGTAACATCGGGTCCAATCGACCGAACCAGAACCAGCTTCCTCTTACCTTGTTTCATAAACAAAAAGCAAAAAATATTACCGGTAATCTCTAAACCTACAAACGAGATTCCAAAAAAGTTGGTACACTAAACAAATTGTGAATAAAAACTGAATGCAATGATGTGGAGATGCCAACATCTAATATTTTATTCAGAATAGAACTCAAATCACAGATCAAAAGTTTAACCTGAGAGAATATATCATTTAAAGGGAAAAATATAATGTTTCAAATTTTCATGAGGGGCGGCTCAGCGAAACAAAGCTGATTTGACGGTTGCTCCAGGCAGACAAAGGTGGCAGGCTATGGCAAGCGGATTGTCATTAATAGCCACTTTTACCCATTACATGATACAATGGCATGCCATTCTGCTCGACTGCCATCTAGCGGTTGAAAATGGTATTGTTCAATATTTTCAGTCAGAATGAATGAAAACGGTCATATCTCAGCCAAAAATTGGTTTATAAATATGGGAAAAATCCACAAATGCATTGCTTCGGTGTATAAGTCACAGGTCATGTCGAGCTTTATTAAGTTAATGTCGAGTTTAAAAATTATGTGCTCCTTCAACCCCTAGTCCAGGTCGAGCTCGTAAAACAAACCTACAAGTTCGGGCTGTGCTGGATTTTTTAAGTCCCGAATGTAACTATGGAGTAGCCAGGCCCAGTTTGCCTACTTTTACCAGTTTCTTTTAGCTGCTTCTGACGATAATGTCCTCAACAGGCCTCCACCACTCACACAGAAAAGGTCTTGCCTAATATCGAGTACAGCTCTCACCTAA
>JBBPBX010009885.1:14056-47506 GCA_038048925.1 Garcialebias charrua
GCCTATCGATCTCATGCTCCAGTTTTCCCTCATTCGTGAACAAGATCCCGAGATACTTAAACTCCTCCACTTGGGGCAGGACCTCCTCCCCGACCCAGAGACCCTTTTTTTTGTTGTTTTAAATAATAAATGACGTTTTTATTCTTTCTTTTTTCTTTTTGCATCTTAAGATCCTATGATATCATCAACTACCGGTACTCGAGTTCTACTCTAGCTTTATTATGTTAATGTCGAGTTTAAAATGATGTACTCATTCAACCCCTAGTCCAGGTCGAGCTCGTAAAACAAACCTACAAGTTCGGGCTGTGCTGGATTTTTTAAGTCCCGAATGTAACTATGGAGTAGCCAGGCCCAGTTTGCCTACTTTTACCAGTTTCTTTTAGCTGCTTCTGACGATAATGTCCTCAACAGGCCTCCACCACTCACACAGAAAAGGTCTTGCCTAATATCGAGTACAGCTCTCACCTAATGCGCACAGGTACAATTCATAACATGTAGAACAGAACATAAGCACTTTCCACAAAACCTCCACAGGGGAATTTCTTTTGCTGGGAAACAAAACAATGTTTTAGACACAAATTAAAACCATCTAGTAGGTAAATAATAATAATACTTTATTTATAAAGCCCTTTGAAACAACCACAGCTGCACCAAAGTGCTGTACACATAAAACCAAGAACATTTAAACACATGAAAAATACAAAAGACTGATATTATAAAATATACTGATATCAGAATTATTTTAAAATAGTAAATATTTGTAAGAAATACATACAAGCGGTTTATCATTCCTGTCTAAAAACACCTATTTAGATTTTTGTATCCCATTGCTCAGCCATGCCACCAACACAGTATTCAGACTTCAGTGTAGCAGGAAGTGGTTCTGCTCTTGTGATGTCACCTTCACAGATCAAAAATGAAATCACAAACCCTACTAGGTTCCCTTACACTGTGGGTGTAAAAAGGGGATTTTATACAAGACGAAATGTCAGGAAACACTGGTTTCAGATCCAAATTCGGATGGATGGAACATTGAGGCAAAGGAAGAAATGCACTGTAGGTGTCATTGAGTTTCACAATTGATAAACTCTTTCTCTATTCATGAAACAGAGTTTGTTGCTGCTCCTTGGACAGAAGAAGTCTTTTGCATAAAAGACTAAACATTTCAACAGATGAACCCATCAAAAGGACCTGAGTCACCCTTGTTAAACATAGCTGAAAACGTTATTTTATTTTGTAATGCATGCTTAACGTTCTACAAAAGACAGGATAGTTGAAATCAAGTGCAATTTGAAAAAAGTTTCGGTTAACAAAAGTTGACCATAAATGGGCTAGTATTCAGAATACTTGTATGGATAGATGACAACAAGAAACTTCATGTCCCTCGCCAGGACGTGGGCTGCTGGGGCCTCACCGTGGAACCAGGCTTAGGGCGTTAGAGGCTCGTTGGTGAGCGCCTAGTGACTCAGCCTCTACCCATAGGGCCATGTCGGGCTCACGAGTTTGCCTTCCTCTATGTCCACCACTTGCAGGAGGGGCCAAACAAGTCAGGCGCATAGTGCCATGGACTCTGCCATTCTATGTGCCTATCATGTACATAGAAAAAGTTGTTCAGCTCATGATAAAAGGGAGTCAATGAGTTTTAAGCAACTAAAACAAGTATCAGCCCCTCTAAATCTGAGGCCATGGTCCTCAGACGGTAAGGATTGCCCTCTCCTGGTTTGAAGTGCTGCCTCAAGTGGATGAAGTCAAATATCAGGGTTTTGTTCATAAGAGAGAAGAATGGAGCTGAGATTTTTGTGGAGGTGGATTACCAAAAAATTTACATGTATTATTTTAATTGTGCAGCACTGATTGAATTTTTCTGTGCATTCTCAATCTAATGTCCCAGCAGTACGTTGCTCATCTGCAAATTGTGATGAATTATTTCTCAGCTCGGTGAACTTTTTCATCTTAGAACAGCACAGGTCTTGAGCACTTGTGCAGTACATCTGAAAAGCTGACACAGTTGAGCTAATTGTATAGAAGTATTATTATTATTATACTTATCCAATAAATTTAAATTTTATATTTGTATTTGGAAGCAAATCTTAGCTTCAAGAAGAATATTTCCTGCAGGTATAATCCTTCAGCCATCATCTTTTGCAAGTGTTTTGGCATTATATAAATTGCACATTTTACTGCAACTTTACTCACTCTTGATTCAATCAGTCCTGTCAGTCTTGCCAATCTTGCCAATGTGTAATATCTTAATCTTGCTGTGTATGTTCATATGCATTTTACAGACCTGTTGGTGGACATGTTGGGTGTACTTGCCAGCTACAGCATCACAGTGAAAGAACTGAAGCTTTTCTTCAGCAAGCTGCAAGGAGAAAAAGGCCAGTGGGTGAGTCAGAGTCAGTCACCGTACAATGATCCATTTTGGTAGCAGAGATTTGCATGTGTAAACTGCTACTGTTCCTCAGGTGTACCCTTTTTTGCATTGAGCTAAATCAGGCAACATCAAAGATTACAACGTTAAGATCCTGAGAAATATTACATTATATTAATTAAGTTGTCTGTAAACATCTATACAAGTTATGAACTTAAAGTTGTAACATTCTTCTTCCTTTTTCTTAGTTATAAAGATTCAATTCCAAAACGTGCTTCAAGTTTGACAAATAAAGCAAGGAAAAGAACGTCTGTAGCACACGGATCACTGACACTAATTAAGTCTCAAAATAGAGCAGGTGTATTTTTAGGCTTTTAAATATTCAATTTACCAAGAAGGAAAAAAAGTACATCAGTTATAATGTGCTTTGCTTTGGGCTCATCTAAAGCTGATCAAGTTGTAAAAATATTTAAGAACCGATAAGTTTTGTATTGTAGTTTCGTACATATTAATTTAATTTCAATAATTTGTAGTTTTCAGTAGTTTGATTGCTGCATGCATGAATACTATGTATGTATGAAGAGTTGATATTTACAATATATTTATAGGCAGTAAACTTAATATACAGCTTAAAAATATTATTTTCTGTGTATTTTTTTCATCCTCAGCCACGTCACGCAGTGAAGCTTTTGTCAGTTCTCAAGTACATGGCACACAGAAATGGCCCTGACTCTTTCTTCAGCTTTCCAGGGAAAAATGCAGCTGTGAGTATTCTAAATGATGCCACAAATCTTCTTCATTGACTATTACAAATACATAATGAGCTTTTTGGCATAAATGTTAAGATCAGTGTTCATAGACAGACGACATGATTTATACATTCATTACCCAACAGTATACTGTATCCAATGGTGAGCGTTCACTTTTAAAATTAATTGCGAACTGCCTAGTATAAGGCAGTACCCATTTTTATTCCCCCAACAAAAGGTTTCTTAACTTTATTTATATCTTACTCTTCCATCAACTTTAATGCAGCCTGAACCACAATGTGTACGCCCACAAATGTTTTATCAAAATGACCGGCTCGGCACTGTGATGCTATTACCTTTATTGGCGTTTCGAGTTACCATGGCGATGTAATTTTCAGACAAAAAACCTATTTTTCCCATACAAAACACCTGACCGAACACCTCACACTATCTGCTGAGATGAGGTCACATGACTTAGAATGTAGAGGTCCCTGAAGAAATCTTACAAAGTCATTGTTGGAATTGTTTGAAACTAACAGAAAGTAATCATCAGGTGTATCTCTATAACTAATTATTATATGGAGCCATTTTGATTCAAGATGGCTACCTCAGCAACCACAAAAATTGACCATAACTCAGTCATTCTTTGAGATATTGAGCTGAAATATATGTAATATGGTCGTTGCTGAGAGTGAGTTAATTCCTTATCAGTGTTTCCCCTAGGTAACGTGCCATGGCGGGGCACTCGTTTCAGGGTGGGAGCACAGGCACGCGTCTGAGCTATGCGTTGTTTGTACTGACAGTTTTCAAGTAGGGGGTTGTGTGTGTGCGTGTGGGGGGTCAGTATGAGACGAGGGTTCACTGTGAAGCAAGAGGCAGGTGAGCACTGCCTATAATGTTTAGCTTGCATGCTATATTGCGCATCACTAGCTTAGCGCTATGTCAGTGCTAGTGAGGGCTGGGGGTGTGGGGGTGGTGGCAGTTCAGTTTGGTAGGCAGGGCGCCCTGCTTGTATAATGGTAGAGCAAATCGAATCAAATCTCCAAAATGGCCACCTTAGCTAAAAGGGGAAAAATACGCTAACTCAGCTGTTTTTAAAGCTTTTCAGCTGAAATTTGGCGCGTTTGTACCCGAGAATGATCCCCAATAGACTCTGACTGCAAATCAAAAGTCCAAAATGGCTGCCTGAGCTATCAAAGAAAAGTACAGTACAATCTGCCAATTTTAGTGATACTGAGCTGAAATTTGGTGTGGTGATAGCTGAGAATGTTTCCCATCAAATACTTCATCCAAATCAAAGTCCAAGATGGCCACCAAAGCTACATTTAAATGTATTTAACTCAGCCATTTTTACACATGTAGAGCTGAGATTTGGTGAGGTTATAGCTGAGAATGTTCCCTATCACTTATAAATCCAAATCAGAAATCTAAGATGGCCGCCTCAGCTAAAACGGGAAAAATATGATAACTCAGCCATTTTTAGAGCTATTCAGCCGAAAGTTGGTATAGTGGTAGCTGAGAGCGAACACAAACACAAAGTCATGTCCAATTAAAACTTTAAATTGGCAGCAGCATGGTAGTCCCGGTCAAATTTTCAACTTTCTAGTTATTACTGTACCCTCCATACCTAACAAGGTTGAGTCAAGTCCTTTGGATAGAGTTGGAGGACCGGACTCAACCCTGTTAGATTTATCTACCTGGATTATGGAGTATGCCTCAGTACATGTACCCTCCACAGGTTTTGTGGACAAGTCCTGCCTTCTCACCACTATAGAGACATATTTCCCGCTAATGAACAGAATGAAAAAAAAAAAGTGCTCATCTGTCTGAATCCCCATCATTCTAAGTGCTTCTAAGCTGCAGTAAGATCTGAGACCCCTTTCAAGACTTCCTATTAAGCTCGTGGAAAATCTTTTGAAGTGTCAAAAAAAGTTGTGTCCTGGAGCCTGCTTTCTGATGATGGCATTTTCAAATCTTTAAAATAATGATTTGTGTCTGACTGCATTTATCTCATTGAGATTATTTTTGTTCACTTCTGCAGTCACATTTTGGACATCTTTAGTTGTATCTGGCCTTGAAAACTTTCTAAACATTTGTCGTCTTATTCTGTGCCATTACGGTCCAGACTTTACACATTCAGTGCAGTCCTGGTTTTAACCCAGCAATTTGTGTTAGTATTTTTTTCCTATTGAAACAGTAAATGGTATATTTTTGACGTTTAAATTTTTTTTCATTCAAGTCATTTATTTTATTAAAGTCTTATGCTCTTTGTTTTTATGCTGGTTTTTAGTTTTAGTTTCAATGCTGTGAAACATTACAGAAACACTGTTCTGCTGACGGTGCCACATACACTGACATAGCACAGTTGTTATTTTCGTCTTCCTGCCACAAGGTAGGTTGTGGTATAGTTCTGTATTCATCTCAAGAAAATTTTCACATAATAATCAAAAAAGGCGTTCAATACAGGATCAACTGGACTTTATTTGCAACAAATAAAGTCCAGTTGATCCTGTATTGAACGCCTTTTTTGATTTTATCATGTCCTGGACGACTGAGAATCTTCACCAGCATTTCACATAATAATGTACAAGTTGTTTTGTTTTATTATTAATTAAGTCTTTGGGATACATCAGATGGCAGTTAGTGTAATTTATCTATGTTTGACTGTAGGCCTGTCGCGATAAACAATAAATCAATTAATCGCATGATGACTGAAAATTATCTACCTCATTTTCATTTATTGGCTTTATCGTTTCTTCGTGTCTGTCTTTCTGAAGACAATGGATGATAAAAGTCTCAACTCTGGTGTTCTTCACTGACCCCATCCCTTTCTCTTTTCTCTGTAAAATCTGTTTTAACGGTCCAAAATCACATTTGCGGATCTCTAAAAGCAGCTAAGCTGAGAAGCCAAGCTACGAGCTAAGTTAACAGGCCGACCTCGGGAATAAACCTCACTCTTGTGGAGCCCCAAAATTAATGTTTAAAACCTGTGCCTTCGAGTAAAAAGTTGATTTCTCTGCAAAAAGAATCTGAGAACTTGTTTATTGATTTTTTTTTTAAATTTATTTATTAAAAGCTTTGTGTGAAAAATGCTATGCTAAAGGGTTCAAATCATTGAGCGTCCGCCATGTCACCATGTTGGCCCATGTCACGTCAAGGGCCCTGTCATTCTCCGATCTGTTACGGAAGCTCGATCCGTAGTGTACTTCCGGGTTACACGGATCACTGTCAGTTATGAATTAAAAACGGTCTTCATTTACTTAGAAAAGTACGTGCTCTATCTCCACCGATCTTCGTGTAGCTAATTTATGCCACTCGTATTTCCATTACAAGTCATTGGTTAAGACGATATGTGATGCATTAGACCTGAACCCCAGCCTGGGCTGAATAAATAAACCATGACATAAATATGTCAATGATTTTAACAGAGTGGCATAAATTACTGTAGCAACAGGAAAATTGGTGGAGATAGAGCACATACTTTTCTAATTACCGTGAATTAAGACATTTCATATTCATAAACAGAATTATACCAATACATTTTCCTTAATCTAGCATATTCAACGGTGATACGTGCGACTCGGAAGTATTCCTTTTAGCACATGCGCAAATGAGCAACACTGCGGATCATGTTTCTGTAACAGATAGAGGAATGACAGGCCCTCCTTCGCATTTAAAGAGACACACTGCTCAACTATCCAACTTTCGGTTCAAACCGTCTTATACTGACACCAGGTGGTCAAAAAAGGTACTACACTCCAAAAAAATAAAAATAAAAATTGTCTAAAATTGGACAATTATTGTTAAATTTCAAACAATATTATCATTTATCACAATATTTTCTGAGACAATCACCCAGCCAAATTTGTATTGTGACAGGCTGATCTGACAGATTGTGCTTGTTATAAAGTCATTCATTGTCACCTCCCAGCAGTGGGCATCGTACAGGAAGCTATTTCTCCCTGTGTGTAAACCTTTTCCCCACTATAATATCTAGTTAAATCTTTTGAACTAGTCTGTGTCTAAGTGGTTTCTTTTACTGATAAGATTATTTAAGAATGCAGAATGCTGTATTGTGTGATTATGTTAGCTGTGAATAATCAGAACTCAATTTTTACTATCTGTAAATCTCAGCAGTAAGTTATTGCAGCTTCCTGTCTATATTCCCATGATAATGAACATACAACATTTAGAGGCCCACACACTGACAATTAGAAATGTATTATAACCTTTTTTTAAGTTCACTTTTTATTCTGCATATATTTTTTCTGTTTGCTACTGACATTGTCCTGTCTCTATAAGCAAATGGTTTTTCAAAAATCTTGCGTTGATATTCCACATGTTGCTGCCTCTCTGTGTCATGCTGTTTTATTCAGTTGTTTTGCTCCACAGGCAATAGCTCTGCCCCCGATTGCAAGATGGCCATACCAGAATGGATTTACATTCCACACGTGGCTCCGAATGGACCCCCTCAACAACATCAATGCAGACAAAGACAAGCCTTATTTATACTGGTAGGCATCACTGGAACAACAAGTACCGGCTTTGATTATGTGAATTTGAGGTCTGCTTATTGTCTGCTATTTAAATGTTAGATTATCTGAGTTTCATCATACATCTAACGGTCTTTTCTTATCGTAAGGATGTACATACACAAAAAAAAATAAAATAAAAATAAACAGAGGAATTGAATGAAAGGTGTCAAAACAGTTGAAATTCAACAGAGCAAGTTAAACAATATATTTGAAACCAGCGCAGTACCACCCAAATGCAGTATCCAGTAACATAGATGAAAAACAATTGTGGCATCTCCTTTGATTCCACTTTTCAATTGTTTTTCTGATCAGTACTGAACCAAAATTCACATTTTATAGCAAAGATCTATTTGAGCCTCTGTAAAAATAACTAAGCCTGCCAGCTAAAGATCTGAGAAAACCTAATTAAAACTCTTCTTCAGCCCTGTACCCCTTATTTCAAATGGATTAATTGGATAAATCACAGAGTATGTATAGAGGTATCCATGAAAGAGACGACCATGGGTTATCCTAATCATTCTGACAATCCTTTAAAGTCTTATTATTTATTGGGCACTATTCCATTTAAATGCATTCAGCATGAACATGCAAAAGCTCCCACAGCGACTGAATCTGAACATTTGTATTTTCCTTTCATTGTTTTCTTCCAGTTTCCGTACCAATAAAGGCATGGGTTACTCTGCACACTTTGTGGGCGGCTGTTTGATAGTGACCTCGTTAAAATCAAAGGGCAAAGGTTTCCAGCACTGTATAAAGTACGACTTCAAACCACAGAAGGTACGAAAGGAAGCGGTGAACACACTCATGCACACACAAACACTAAACCTTAAAAATAGATCAGAGAAGTGTCTGATCTTTCCTGATTTTTGGGAAAAGTAGAGCTAGAAAATGGAGAAATTGGATTTGTTGGGAAGGAGGATTATCTAAAACTGTCTCCTTCCTCTACCTCACCTTTGGCAGACCATTTGATTCAGAGAGGTCTTCCTGTCTGCGGGCAGTGTTTCCCCTACCGTTATACAAGCAGGGAGCCATGCCCTGCTCGTCGTCAACTTCCTGCAGTTACATAGCGCTAAGCTAGTAGCATGCAACACAGACTCTCTATTGAAAAAGCTACAGTTAGCACCCCGTTTCCCTCAAGTTGAGCCATATCCACCCCTCTACCACTTGAAAACTGTTGGGCGCAATACAGACATGTCTCTGTCTACCCCCCCCCCCAACAAAAATCACAGATTATATGAGTGCCCTGCTAAGGCAAGTAATCTAGGGGAAACACTGTTTATTTTTCTCCCCCCAGGGGAAAGGCATCAGTATGTATCAGCTATCTTTAGCAGGATGGATTACTTGCCTTGGTAGGTCGCTCGTCTCTTCTGTGTTTGTCGACGGGGGTGGGGTGTGGGGGTCTAGTTTGTAACTGCGACATCCACATGCTACGTTTGTATTGCGCGTGCTTGTTGCAGTTTGGAGTCTATCTAAGCTGAGCTGCTACAATCTCTGCTCCGTGACAGGAAGTGATGGAGCATGGGGTGGGTGGGGGATTTGATAGACAGGGTGCTTGGTTCTATACATAGACATATGTACACATTTCAAAGTCAAGCTCAAAACTCACCTGTTTAAAGTAGCCTATGCATGATAACAACTGCATTGTCTTATTTTTTATTTATTTTAAATTCATTTTACTTGTTTTTTTTTCCTGTGTTTATAATGTGTCTGGTTTATTTTTATTTTATTTTTTATGATTGACAATTTAAGGTGACCTTGAGTGCCAAGAAAGGCGCCTACAAATAAAATGTATTATTATTATTATTATAGTTCCCACACACGTGACGAGTATTGCGCAATACCGGGTTTTTCGCCACCCGTAAAGGCAGATATGGCGGACAAACAGACTCGAGCTACCACAGCTAAATACATTACTAGCTTGACCAAGGCACAAGAGCAAAATGGCAGTGGTCAGAGTTGAATGAGTTGGAGAAAGAAATCATGGCAGACGAAGCGGACAACTTGTCATCAAGAAGTTACTCTGATATCATTAATTATTTAATTACTACGAGGAGCGCACACCGAGGAGCTTCACAGCTTTAAATCCAAAAAAGATGTGTAAACTGTCTCAATCATATCTAACCAGCTAAATAAAGGTTTAACTAAAATAACACACAGCCAACAAACAGTCCAGGCTCAACACGGACCAGAACCAGCACTTTGAGTGTTACCGTGTTGGAAGTTATGTCGCGTTAGCGACATGCTAAGCTAACCACAGCTAACCACAGCGGTAGACTGTGCTAAATCATGAAAAAAAAAAAAAAAACAGCTCCAACACACAGACAATTATACTCTAACATTGTTCTGACATTGTTTCACTAAATGGTAAATGGTAAATGGAGCTTATTTATATAGCGCCTTCCAGCCCCCTCTGAGGAGCCCCAAAGCGCTTTACAATACGAGCCATCTACCCATTCATACACACATTCATACACCGTTAGTGGTAGCCTGCCTTGTAGGGCGCTATCCAGACCTACCGGGAGCAACTCGGGGTTAAGTGTCTTGCCCAGGGACACAACGACACATGGTGGGCGGATGCGGGACTCGAACCTCCAACCTTCCGATTGGGGGTCGACTGCCATTACCACTGTGCCACGGCCGATTTATGTGATTTATGTAGAATATTTTGTTTACCGGACAAAAGCACGACGTCTTCAGAGCAGTTCCGAGCAGACTCAGAGAGAGATGGGGCTGCTGTGAGCTCCTCCGATGAGATAAATCCTTCACGTTTACTTATTTTTGGGATTAAGTGAAACCTGCGCGTTGCCCAAACGTCTACCCGACTGGAACCGACTGGAACACCCACCCAACACGAAGTAACCATTGCAATTAATTAGAAATAAACAAAAAAAAACAACGTGAAAAATACACATCCAGTAGACTGCGCTGTAACTGCTGCTCTCGTAGCGTTCCTCCTCCACGCATGAGGGTCAACCTGGAAATTCCACAGCTGTTACGTCACATGGGAACTATGTATAGACGGGGCGGGTCGCCCTCCTTGAATAATCAGTGTTTCCCCTACCATTATACAAGCGAGGTGCCCCGTCAACAGAACTGAACTGCGCACACCCCCGTAAACACTGACGTAAAGATAAGCTAGCGGCGCACAATACAGGCACGCTAACTAAAAAAGCTAAAGGCAGTGGTCATGCTGCCTCTTCTCTCTCGCTGACACCCCCTCTCCCGTTCAAAAACTGTTGGTAACTGTCAACTAGATGAGCGCCCCGCCATGGCAAGTTATGTAGGGGAAACACTGCACTCTATATTTAGCACATCCTCTTTCATATGTTCAGGTACTACAAAACATTGTCACCTGGTAAATTAAAGACATGTAGAGGATTTCATTCCTTGACAGCATGAAGCACTGATGTAGGCTAATCATAAAGATCTCTCTGCTAATCTATTGAAGATTTTTCAATGATTCTCCTGGAATACAGGAAAAGCCACTGTAATGCCTCTTTTTGTTGTTGCAGTGGTACATGATAACTCTTGTTCACACCTACAATCGCTGGAAAAACAGTGAGATTAGCTGCTATGTGAACGGAGAACTGGCTTCCTTTGGAGACATCGCCTGGTTTGTCAACACCAGCGACGTAAGCAGCAACATTTTGAGAATATTTTGTGCTCTATTTATATAAAAATCCAAGCATTACAGCTTAATCACAGGTTTAAGTTTTGATTTTAGTCAGTAGATTTGATTGCATTATCCTGTTAAATTTGCTTGTGTGTAATTAAAGAAACACCAGGTGGTTTTTGGTAGTTGGAAGTTAATTAGATTATTTTGTTTATAAATATAACACTTTTTTCAGGAGCTGGCTATGAAAATGATTTCCCGTTGTAGTTTATTGCTGCTGTCTACGTCTGTGTGCTGGGATCGTGTTTGTTCTGTTTTTGTCATTTTTCATCTGCAACATGAACTCGTTCGATACTATCGTGACTTTTACTTTTTATTTTTTCCAATAAATTACTCCCATTGATTGTTATGCACTTTGGTAATAGCTACTGTTTTAAATGTACTTTATAATTAAATTTGACTTGACTATTGGCTGACAGAAAGTAAATTACCGTAGTCTTTAATTTGACACATTGTCACAATTTAAAACATTTTTTTCTGTTGCATCGCTGACGTTATGAAGTTTGCTTCAAGTTAGCTTGCTCTTTTCCAGATACTGCTTGCTTAATTGTATAATTTTATATTTTCTGCCTTCGTTCATTATTTTATTCATCCCGTTTTTCATTAAAAAAACTACTTTATTATTATTATTTTATTGTATTAATATCTCTCTTCCTCTTGGCTTGATGTTTCTCCTGCAGACGTTTGACAAGTGTTTTCTTGGCTCGTCTGAGACGGCAGACGTGAACCGTGTGTTCTGTGGGCAAATGGGGGCAGTTTACCTGTTTTCAGAAGCTCTCAGCGCTGCTCAGATACTGGCCATCTATCAGCTGGGTCCAAGCTACCAGGTTAGAAAACACCAACACTTGGGCCAGATTTTTGTTTAGATGTAATGCATAATAAAAATTAGGAATAATGGCTAGCTAAATCAGCTAAAGTTCATGGAATTCAAGTAGCTGAAACTGGGACTTCCGGTGAGCGCGGCGAACAAGATGGCAGCTGGTCAGGACCTCTCCGCTCTCTGATGTGATATTTTGTTGAATATCATAAATGGGGGGCTTCTATTTTGTATTACTCTCCTGCCGCAGCGTTGCGTGAATATTTATGTCTGTTTTGGGACTGGATTGAACTGGATTGAGCCATTTAATTCCAAGATGCCCACCTCGCGAGTGAAGGGTGCAGTGGGCCGCACATCCACCTGCGGCGGCCCAAGGCGTGGAGGGGAGCACGAAGACGCAACGCTTAATTCGGCAACTTTATTCACCGAAGTTGCTAAGATGAGTAACCTGCTACAAAGTGTGGCTGTTGACGTGACACCAATTAAGCAGACGACGTCTGAACTGAGCACAGCGGTGACGGTGATGCAGGAGAGGCTGACGGAGGCTGAGACACGTGTCTCGTGCTTGGAGGACACCGCGGAGCTGCTGCGCGCGGCGGACACTGAGAAAAGCAAGTTGTTGGAGGCTTTGCGGGACCGAGTCCAGACACTCGAAAATTACAGTAAGAGGAATAATGTGAGAATTATTGGGCTAAAAGAGACTGTCGGTAATGCTGGGTCACTTTTGAGCTGTGTTAAAAAAATGCTGGTGGACGGGCTGGGCCTACGGGGTGATGCAGAGTTCGAGATCGAACGAGCCCACCGGGCCTCAGCGCCGCAGTCCGACCCGAACCGACCACCGAGAGCGGTCCTTGTCCGTTTCCTGAGGCAGTCGGCGAGGGATAAAGTTATTGCTGCAGCTAAAGAGAAGCGCGGGTTCGAGTGGAGCGGATGTCGACTGTCTGTGTTTCCTGACATGACCAAAGAGCTGGCGGAGAAGAGGAAAGCCTTCACGGCTGTGAAAAGGAAACTACAGGAGCGCAACGTTAAATACACCCTGGCTTTCCCGGCGACGCTGCATGTGAGATGGAAGGGCCAAAATATAAGCTTCAGCTCGGCAGGAGCAGCTGAAAAGTTCTTCGATAAAGAGGAGGTGCACGAGCGGGAGGAGAACTTGGGTGCGACAGCATGATTTTTATTGTGAGCTTCCCACAAGATGCTGAACTTGACTGAGGGGGGGGAGAGACTGCCACCTGTCATCAAGAAGATGTGAAAGAGGAGGAGAGCAGAGCTCACGGAACAGATAAGATTTGGGTTAAGCTTATTTTTCCCTGAGCTGCATTAGGCAGCTTCAATAGGGATGTTTTTTGTTTTTTTTGTTTTAGGCTGGGTTTTTCATTTTTTATCTTTTTTGTTTTCACTGTTTTTGTTTACATTCTGGATGTTCCTTTTTCCAGGTAAACCGTTTTATTTTTTGGCTGGTTGCACTCTCAGGTCAGGTCCTCACCCCAGAGAACAAGGTTTTAAAAAAAAAATGTGTTTAAAAAGTATGTACACAGGTGTAAAAAGTAATAATGTATAATCTGTAATGACTGGGAAATATGTAAAATATGTAAAATTGATATCCTGGACCTTTACTAAATTTTAATCCGGTACTGTCAAAAATTAAAACAAATTTTGAAAAATGGGAAAAGATTAAACTTTGTGGGGTAAGATTAATGTTATTAAAATGATCACCACTCTTCAGTTTAATTACTTGTTAATGATGCTACCTGTTAGGTGAATTCATGCAGCATGGAGTGTTGCGTGGATGTTGACGTGCCCCTGCCAGATTGCACAGAATGAAACTAATGACGGACAATTTGTGTTGGAAATGTAAAAAAAAAGAGGTGGGGACATATTTACACTGTTTTTGGGATTGTCCTCTGATTACATCCTTTTGGACTGAGGTCTTGAAGATTCTGGGTGCTTGATTTGGCATGGGGATGCCCCGGACCCCGGAGCTGTGTTTGCTGGGAGGCAGGTCTGGGGTGCCGGACATCTCCAGGGGAACTCTGTCGGTTGTTCGGGTCGGTCTGGTGGCAGCATCCAGGATCATCTTGGGGCATTGGAGGACCTTAAAACGCCCTGAAAGTGTCATAAAGACCGGAATTTTTGTCACCTGTGGTCCATGGTTGTCTGGGAGGGGGGAATAGAAGGAGAGGGGGTGCAACAGTCTTATGTTCTTTATTTTGTTTTAGTTTTTTGTTTTTCTATTTTCTTTTTTCTTTTTAATAATTTTTACTGTTTTAATGTTTACTTTTTGTTAATGTGTTAAAATCAATAAAAAACTTTAATTACAAAAAAAAAAAAAAAGTAGCTGAAACTGGGCAAAGAAATTTTAGGAAATCCGAAGAAGGAAGCATTAAAGACAGAAGGAGGCAGATATACATTTACCAATAAAAATGAGAGATGGAGGATCTAAGGTTAAGTGATGCAAGATGGCTTTCTGTTTTTTTTTCCTCTAGAGCAGGGATATTCAATTAAAACTCACTAAGCTCCAGTTACTAAAATTTCCTCCTAATAAAAGGTTTGAACAAAAGTCTGTTTGACTTTTATGGTATTGCCTACCCGTATTCACATTTTCACTGTTAACAAACTGCACTTTAAAGTAAACAACTAGCTCTTTTACCATATTTAAAAGTAGTCCCAGGCAAATAAAATTAAGGCCTGTATTTCAGATTAAAACGGAAAGCTCAGAATAAAATGTACAAACAGAGCCTCTTCAACTGAAGAGGTCCAAGCCTAACTAATTAAAGGCTTACACTTAAAGTAAAAAAGTTTACATCTTTATAAAACAGAAAACATTGAAACATTGGGAAAAAAGTGACTCTTTTAGTATAAAGTGTAAACGGAGACATTAGGTTGGAATATAATATAAAATAATATAATATGATATAATATTCTGGTAGATAGAGATATTTAACAATAATATTCAATAATTATATGTATTTGAATACATTTTTTGATTACCATGAAAATAAACAATATAACATTTAATATCAGTTTGGAACCAATTCATAATTTAAGTTTGTAATTCAAGTTCCAATAAGGCTCAGAGTTCAGTGTTGTATGTGAAAACTGTTCCGAAACGTCAAGTGGGAAAACTGTTCAAGGGAGGGTCCTTCTTGGAATATCCATGAGATATAGAATAAACACCAACAAAGAGGTCGAATTCCTACCACAGTGTGGTCAGTAGGTAGCTCGTCATCAATTGTAGAAGGTTGTTAACGGGGGGTGCCACAAAAAAAAAAAAAACTGACCTAAAAGGTCAAAAACATAAACTAAGTACATATTCAAATAATTTTAATTGGCTTTAGCTTAAATGGTTTGTAACCATTACAAAAACAAACAAACAAACAAACAAACCACCAGCAAACAAACAAACAAACAAACAAACAAACAATAAATGCTATATTTCATAAACATTTGACTTCAAACACTGAATTTAAATAAAAGTTGTGCAACAGGTTCAAAATATGTAGCTACAAATTAATTCAGAGTCCGTACTAAACAGTAAAACCACCGCTGGAGTGGTTTGTCCAAAAAGTAACAAAAATACCTTAAAATAGATCAAATAAATTCAACCAAAGATGTTCTTTAATTACTAAAGGTATGGCCTTTTATTCAGCTTACTTAATGAGTAACTTTATTAGCGTATTAAATAAATACATGGTTGGGAAGATCATAATGACCAGGGTAAAACGCTAGCTAAATTAGCCGTTAGCTCTATGGAGTCTTGCATTGTAAGTGCTGTGATTTTTGCAGCTGCTAACACGTCCAACAGTATTTTAAAACAAAAAGGCATCTCACTGTCGAGTAGATGCTTGAAGAGTTTCAAATTTCACTGATTGTAGAACTCGCCAAAGTTATAACAACAGAAGAGTCTGAGCACAGCCACCTATTAGTGACCTCTTTTCTAGAGCAAGGTGCATTTAACCTTAACAGAGCTCACTGCGTGTCCAAACAAGACCAGAAGGTTAGACATTACATGAGCGCATGCATCACCATGGTTGTAGGCATGGCGGGCGAGGAGCCACTTCTTCGTGGCCTTGACAGCTGATCTTGTACAAAGCCATAAATGGAATCTGTATCTCTTTGACCTTTAACCTGCTGCCCAGAGTAGTCATAGGAGACATTCCCTAAAAATTAACAAGTAGATTAATTTACCAGATGCTGTGTTCTAATAATTCAGTCAAATTCCTACAAAGCCTTTTCATCAAGTGTTGTAAAGCACAAAAACTGACCCGAGGTGTAGATGCAGATTAGACTCTCAGTCATATGCTAATTAATGGTCATTGATATTCTTGGTACCATATTTTCTGGAATATAGGTCGCACCTGAATATAGGTCGCACCAACGTCAAAATGTGGACCGAGTGTTTAGCTCTGCTGCAAATGTCTCTTCCACAGGAGCGCACAGCAAGGCTTTTAAGAAGATTAACACTTAAAAACAATTAATTGTTTGATAAAAATTATAGCAAATATGTGTCTGAGCTGAACTTTTCTTTAATAAATGAATAATTTTAGCAGGATAAACACCTAAAAAATATATTTGTTAGCTGACATTATTGTAAGAGTGTGTCTCAGTTTAATTTTTTAATAAGTGATTACAAATCGGCTTATTTTATAAAAAGCCATAAATATAAAAAAGTTATGCATCTTTCTATAGATGCTGATTAAGTGTAATGCTGTCCTTCTTGTGGAAACTAAAAGAGTAGCTATGTATTTCTGAACATCCACAGTTTTGTGTAAACATTTATAGATCAAACCTTTGCTCTTTCAGAGTAAACATTGACTTTTCATTATTTCATTCATTATTTCATTTTTTAAAGTTATTAATTGTCAGCTTTATTTACGACGCTAGGTGTTTTTTTAATTTTTTTAACTTTTTGCTCTTTGACAGCGTTTCCCCCCTCTCTTTGTCTCATTGCACAGGGCACATTCAAGTACAGAGCTGAGAGCGACCTGCTGTTTGCCGAGCATCACAAGACCTTGCTCTACGACGGCAAGCTGTCCTCGTGCATTGCCTTGACCTATAACCCTCGCGCCACAGATGCCCAGCTCTGCCTTGAGTCCTCTCCCAAGGACAATGCCTCAATTTTTGTTCATTCACCTCATGCCCTCATGCTGCAGGTACACCTTCAGTTGTTGCTTGTATATCACAAAAGAAACATTCCCGTCTGGGTTGGGGCTTGTATTTCACACGTATGCCATTTTTTTTCATGTGAACCTGACGCCATCATTCAGCAACAATGTTGAAGAATGGACACCTTCTCCCTATTTTCCTCTGTTCATTATATGTATGCTCTTTAAATATATTTATTAGCTGGCATTTTTATTTGAATAGGGGTGAAGAATGTAGTAGGTGGTAAACTTTTCAAGGAACTCCTCAGGTTTTGCTCTGAAATTCTCCACACACCACATAAACAGTGACACACAGACGCACTTAAAACACACAAAGCAGTTCTTTAACCATGTTTCATTGCTTTATCAGTCTTGTGTCCTTGAAACAAACTTGTGCTTGAGAGGAAGGCTACTACCAGAAAAATATTTACACACATGAATGAATATGTGACTTATATTTACAGCTTTGCTTGGCCATGCTCATAACTTTTAATCCTACCCACCTTATTCCTAGTCCCCATGGTGCATTGTGTGAATTGTGGACACGACTTCCGGCGCAGACCAGAACCAGCATTTGTTCGTGTGCGAACAGTACAAGCTAATGTTTCTCAGAGGGTTGTGGATTTAATTTAAACATGTAGGAACACCACCTGTCGGAGCTCCAACAGGACAGTTTTCTGGCCGATCACCGATTTCTAAAAAGTCTGACCTGCCAATTCCGATTTTGGCCGATACTGATTTTGTTTTATAAACGACACTGTCAGGTGTTACAAGGCCACAATGCTCCTTCAATTGTCTAATCTTATTGTATTAAAAAAAACATACCCTTGAACAATATCCAAGCAAATATACAAACTTGTTTTAAGTGGCCATTAGGTAGTGCTCTTAAATATAAATGAAATTTAGACAATTGTTGTTAAAACAAAAAAAAATCTGTTTCTCTTGCAAGTATCGGCCAATTTTTGATTTCCTAAAATTAAGTAAATCGGGGCTAGTGTTTCTTGCACGCCTAATAATCATACTGCTGCCTGCTGAGGATGAGGGATGGAGGATGAGCTGAAGAAGTGGCTGCAGATTACATCTACAGTACTAGAATCTTTAGCTACTTCACTGACTCTGTTATTCTGATGGTGGAGTGATGAACAACCTGAAAAGCTCTCAGGTCTATCAGTATCTACACAGTAATAAGGTCGGAGGCCTTTTGTTAAAAGAGGTGGGACACAGTCTTATTTATCTTAAAGCAGACAAAAAGCCCAGACAAAGCCTTAAAGTCCTCTGCAGAGAAAATTGTAATACTGAAGACAAACAAATACTATAATGCTGCCTCATACACTTGAAATCATACCTGATATTCATCCGCCGTCTCTTCTGGTGGTTTACTGTAGTCCAGCAACCAAGTAGGATGCAGGTTTTCCCCCGTCGGCCATTTGTCAACAAAGTGAAATGAGCTCTCATACAGTGTTTTGGGTGGTCTCTGATTTTTCAGCCACGTTCTTAATTAATCCCTCATCTGTAGGTAGGAGATGGAAACTGTACCGCTTTTCACAGGAACACTTTTTTGTTTGTTTTGGGTTCGTGTTCATAACTGTAGTTGTAGCCACTGATTTAGTTTGGTCTGGTTGTTCATGTAGCTGCGAACACAACAGGTCTCTGAACTCAGCACAGCTATTTTAGTAAACTTTATGGTTGCTAAACAAATATAAGCAAAAACAGTGTTTTATCTGCTAAACTGAATGCAAATTACTTTCAAATAATCTGCAGTCTGTGCTCCGCTGCAGCTTACTGCTACTTCTTGTCTGACAGGAAGTTGTTGTTGTGTTGGTTTCACAATGTACGACAGAGACCATTCCATTTTGCTTAACTGTTATTTATTATGAACAGTTAGTAACACGTGAAAACGCTATCCAATCTTGAATTGTTTTTTTTTAACATGTTGAGTGGAGTTTATTATAGAAACGGTATAAAAACAGTAAAATGCTGCCAAGGATGAATGAAGCACAACTGTTGTTCACCATGTTGTTCAGTTTACTTTAAATATATACTTTTTGACATCAGTTTGTAGAATTTCATTAATATACTTTATTTTGTCTGTATAAATATGTATCCAATTTTAGTTTTTTAACAAAGTATAAAATTATTTAACAAAACGGACAATAGAAAACAACATGTATTTGTGTGTTTCTGTAGGATGTGAAGGCTGTTGTGACTCACTCCGTCCAGAGTGGCATCCACTCCATTGGAGGCGTTCAGGTCCTCTTCCCTCTGTTTGCACAGCTGGATTATTGCCAGCCCTCCAGCAAAGAGCTGGACACCTCTGTGTGGTAATGCCAAATAATGTGGGCGTACTCTGACAGGAAACTCTCCATGACATTTAGTTCAGTGTTCAGTGTGCTGGTTGAATGATTGTAGAGGGTTAAATGCCCAACAGGCTTTTGTAAATTTGGCTTGATAAAGGACAATTTTAAACATTACAAATAGTTAAAATAAAGATTTTGTTCATTTAAGTGACGAAATATCTTAATCTAAGTTTTTAGTTTTAATTCTGTAACTTGTCTTAGAAATAAAATGTTTATTGATATTCTTTGGAAGTACTCTGATGCATGCTCAATAATCCAGGTAGAAAAATCTAAAAAAGCTAAGTCTGGTCCTCTGGACATTCAAAAAACAAAACAAAGCAAAAAAAAACAACAACGTAATTGTAGAAACGTTTTGTCTTTCGTCTGAAAGACTTCCTCATTCTGAGGTGCTGTATTCAGCTCAGTCTTATAAATAGCACCCTCCCACAGTGGATCAACCAGTTTGCTGGTTTTTGAATGTCCAGAGGACCAGACTTAGCTTTTTTAGATTCTTTGGAAGTGTGAAAAATTTCATTTAGGATATATGTATACTTCATGTTTTTTTTAAACTGCCCGCATCCTTCAAACATACAACGGTAAGTTTTGCTGACATAAAATGTTACTTTGACGCCATCTTAACTTTGAAGGACAGTGCAGGTAGTCCCCGACTTACGAGCGCTCTTACCTACGAGGTTCCGGACTTACGAGCTGGCGAACGAGCAGTAAATTTGTAAAGAACATACAAAAAATACAGGACTTTTATGTGTTTTTAGATGAAAGTGTGTTAGCTAACCATTTGGAAACAAGTTTCTGAGCATGTTCATGAACTAGTATGAACATTTGTGATGAAAAACGAGTGTTCGTAGTAGCGCTAGCATAAATTTTCCGACTTACGACCGAAAATCCGGACTTACGAGAACACGTTTCGTGTTCCGACGTACGAATTTTCGTCTTACGAGATACTCGCAGGAACGGAACTCGCTCGTAAGTCGGGGACTACCTGTAGTTGTATCGGCTTCCCTTAAGGTGATGCAAACTAAAATCTGCTTGTGCAGCTATTTAGGAACCCAACACCCTCATTCAGTCACACTTCATACTGAATATAGCTTTAATAGTGAGGGCTTTGTCAGAAGCTCACGCTGAATATTGTCACCATGTAACTTGCTGTTTGTCTCTCGCTCGACAGCTGCACTTTGCTGTCCTTTGTGATGGAGCTCTTGAAGAACTCTGTGGCAATGCAGGAGCAGGTCTTGGCCTGCAAAGGGTTCCTCGTCATTGGCTACACTTTGGAGAAGGTGAGGCAGAAATAGTGAACCCTGCACAGAAATAAGACTTTTTGCTCTGCTGAAAATCCACAAACGGCAACCCTCCCTCTGAACCAGCGTGGAGGTCACCTCTGGCTTGTGTGCACGTTAATCAGAAGAGGAGCCCTTCCTCTTCTTTCCTTTTATGTCCTTCACTTTAACATGGACATTATTTATCCTTTGTTTTCCCCGTACGTGACATTTTCTCCTCCTCTGTGCTCCAGTCTTCCAAGCTGCATGTGACGCGGCCTGTCCTGGACATTGTTCTAGCCTTTTCCCGATACCTTAGCAACTTGCAGAATGGCATCTTGTTGCTCAAGCAGCTTTGTGACCACATTCTGTTCAACCCTGCCATCTGGATTCATGCTCCAACCAAGGTAGCGTAAATCCCCAGGCTTGAATTTTAGAAAGATGAAGGATTGATTTGCACTTTTAACCTCCTAGAACCTGGCATCCACATGTGTAAGAGTCTGGGTCTTATGAGGTTATGTAGATCATGGAAATCGGTCTTTTGCACGTGACGTCACGGCTCATGTCTTTTTGCACTTACGGTCATTTAAACAGAGGAAGTCCATGTTAAACACAGTGCGATACAGAACAATAACATCAGCAAAATGCAAACTAAATATAAAAATGAGCAGAAGCCTTATAGAGAGAAACTCAACCTTGAAGCCAGAGAACGTTACATGGTGAAGTTAGCTTCAATTAACAACATTGATCCTTACGAGGTAGCAGCTAAGGCATGGACTTCCTCTGTTTAAATGAACCGGTATCCATACAATATGGCGACCGGGAGTGCAAAATGTCACGTGTCTGCAAAAGACCGATTATTGTTTTTCAACATTTAAAGAAAGTTTGAAATTGTAAGAAGTCAAAATCAAGTTTTATTTCATGTTTAGCATTATGATTTATAATTGAGGCTTCAAAAGAAAGCATGTAAATGGTAAATTTACCATTTACCATTTTTCCTTTAAAGAACAAAAAACAACAACAAAAACAACTTTTATTCCACTTAAATCCAAACTTGTGGACTAACGTGTTTGCATTTACCTGTGCAGGTGCAGCTGACACTCTACACCTACCTGGCAACTGAATTCATCAGCACAGTGACCATCTACAACGCTGTTCGCAGGGTTGGCACGGTTCTCCAAATCATGCACACACTAAAATACTACTATTGGGTGGTCAACCCTCAGGATCGCAGTGGAATTGTACCCAAAGGTCTTGGTAAGACTTCACACATTTATCAGTAATGTTCTAAATTAACTGATCTGTATCTTTTTTTCGTCTCAATGATTATTGTAAATTGATTTCATTTTCTCTTCTCAGTATTCCTCTGTTTATTAGGAGTTGCAGATTTTAATAATGTCAGGATTTCTTGTAATCAGGTTGAGGTCTGGACTCTACTATGTCAATGAAGTGTCTTATTCATGTTATCTTTCAATCATACCACTGACCTGTTTTATTAATCAGTTTAGATTTGGGTTTAGGTTTATTGTCATATGCAGGTCAACACAAGGTCAACAATGCATTGAAATGCTCAGGATGAGAAGAACCGTCTCAACTCACCCCCCCCAAAAAACAGCAAGAAATATCAAAGCATGCAGCAAAAATACAAAAACAAGGCGCCATAAGTGAAAAAGAAATGCATATAAAGCAGCATGGTCCTATTAGTGGTTATGTTAGCAGTGAGGTTCTCTTAGCAACGTGGTCCCATTAGCAACATAGTCCCATTAGCAGTGTGGTTCTGTTAGCTGTGCGGTCCTGTTAGCAGCATGATGATAGTAACGACTGTGGCAACAGACGATGACTGCCCTCCAGAACCGGGTTCGGCAGACACAGAACATCTAAAGTTTCTCCGTGGAAACTTAGACCATACATCAGGTGTTGGAACGATTACCGGTACTTCCAATTGACTTTAAAATACTTTGATATACAGAATAACACCCAGTCAACCTAATAACTACAAAGCTGCTAAAGTTAAACTACCAGCTCACCACCACTGTGCCTAACAGCATTAGTTATTTTTTAATTTTTAATCAAATACAGTGTGATGAGTTTATGCCAAACATCTCCACTTTGGTCCCGTCTTTCTGAAGAACCTTTTCCTCACGTCTTCTGTTGTTTATTTGTCACATGCAGGTTGATGTATGCAGTATGCAGTATTCTTCTGCATACTTATTAACCAAAACTGATGTATGCTTTGATGGTTTTCAGATGGTCCGAGGCCAAACCAGAAGGAGATGCACTCCTTGCGAGCCTTTTTGCTGTTGTTTGTCAAGCAGCTCATAATCAAGGCAAGCTCAAAGCTCTTGTTCAAATGTTTAAAACATGTTCTTACTTTTTTAGGAACCTTATCTAAAATATATGAAATACTATGTTAAAGCTGCAGTATGTAGCTTTTTTTATGAACATATTTCTTCACTCTGTCACTACCTCCTGACAGACTGATGTTAGCCAGGTAATCTCTGAAAAAAAATTAAAAAAAATATTGTCCCCTTGCTTCTCCAGGTGGTAAATAAGCATTTCTAAAAAGAAAAGGTGACCCGCCATTTTCCAGCCAATAAAAACAGAGTTTGTAACCAGCCAATAAAAACAGAGCTTGAATTTGAATCAGCCAATAAAAACAGAGCTTGAATTTGAAATTCAACAGACCACAAGGGGGCAGAGCCACATATGGCTCTGAGGGGGAGGGATCAGAATGCTTTGCCTGTTGAAAATATTTCTAACTGCTGCAGTTCTACAGAAACTGCATACTGAACCTTTAACTAAAATGCTATACTGTCAGAGGTTATGTTTTTTGTATGATGATAGTATTATAAATATATCCACTTCAAATGTATTTTCTTTTAAGATTTCCTAACTACACAGTTACTTAGTTATTTGAAAAGATGATCTCTAGAGGGCAGACACTTTACTTAGTATTAATTTGAGGTGTGCCTTTGTGTTGCAGGATCACGGAGTGAAGGAAGACGAGCTGCAAAGTATCCTGAACTACCTCCTGACAATGCACGAGGTGGGCCTGTAAACTGATGCTCATGTACAACAACACATCGCCACCAGAGGGCAACACGATACTGCTACACTGTGCTTACCCTGACCTTTCAAACATAGTAAACGTTTCATGATGGCAGAGACAGAAATACGTTTTTATTTTCCAGATTGACCAGTTTTCAAGCCTGACAGAAGTGTGTTTGTTTAACTTGAAGTTCTGTGTAGTAAATCAAATGGATCAGTTGGAGCCATGGTGAACTCAGAAGAGGATTGCAACCTTAATTTGCAGTTTTTTAGATATTGCTCTGATATTACTGGTGATTTATGTATTTTTACCTCCATATCTGCAGATATCTGTGTGATTAGATGTCCAAAATATTTGATTTGTCTTGTATAAAAGTTCAGTTCAGCTGAAAACGGTCACGGTTTAGTGTGCCACTATGAAACCATGTCCCACTGCTGGACTGGTATTGACCCCTTCAGCAGCTTTAACATGTTCTCCCCTGGTTTGACAGGATGAAAATCTCATGGATGTCCTGCAGTTGTTGGTTGCTCTAATGTCTGAGCATCCTGGCTCCATGGTTCAAGCCTTTGACCAGCGCAACGGGATTCGGTAATTAACGTTTCCATTTTTTCATAACCGCTTGCTTATGCCTTTGGTGACGGTACAATTACATAGAAGCTTATATTTTTGCTAGTATACATTGTGTACCGGTAAGTAGGTTTAAAATGTGATTTTAATTTGTGATATGTCGTTTGATTATTGTTGTTTTAACTACAGTGTGATCTACAAGCTTTTGGGCTCCCAAAACGAGGGAATAAGAGTCCAAACACTGAAGGTCATGGGCTACTTTCTTAAAAATCTATTACCAAAGTGAGTACCTCAATCCAATTTTTATTAGTATAATCCCAGGTTTTATTAACTATATACACTACAAATAAACAAAAACAAAAAAAAACAAGCAAAAAATACATGACAACTGGTTGGTTGCATTAGTATTTCACACAATCCCCCCCTCCTCCCCAATCTTAACCAAACAAATAATGATATGACAGATACTTCCATTAATCAAATTCACTTGGTGCTTGTCAATTTTAAAGTAAAAAGTAAATAAAATGTGAGAAATGTCAACATTATTTGTTGCAACACATTGTAAGATATTGTAACATATAGTAGTCCCTCGCTGCTTCGCAGTTTGTTTTTCACAGACCCGTTCTATCGCGGTTTTTCAAAACAGGAGTGGACATGACACACAATTGGCTGATTGATGGATGAGCTGCACGATTGGCATGGGATTTTCATTTAAAATAAATTGTTTTTAATTATTTAGCGCCTCTGTGCAGCCCACAGCTGCAGGATAAACCTCCAGCAGCTGATCATCTGTTTTCCGTGCAGAGCAGAGAAGTGGGCGTGGCCAAGAACGCTTGCAGGTGGCTGAGAGGAGGCAGAGAGAGTGAAATCATGACATTCTGTGCTCTTTTAGAGCGTTGAGACCTTATAATAATGCAGTAGTGTGGAAGCATTTAAAACTAAATAAACTACTACTTACTACTTGTACTACTATAATTTCTTCGCGGTTTTTCACTTATCGCAGGTCTTCAGGGTACAGATCCCCTGCGATAAACAAGGGACTACTGTACACACAAAATTTTTATATACTGTATATATATTATACTGTATATAGCCTTAAGCCCCCAGTATACTCCCACGTACGTCCGTCCATGCGTACGTACGCAGAGGGTTCAGACATCATACTCGAGCATCCACCCTGAGCGGCTGCAGCGCAGCTCCACAGATGAGGAGCGTTTATCTACGGGACAAATTGAGGTAGCCAATGGGTCATTTGTTGACATGCCTACTGAATTGATTGACGGGTCCAAAAAAAACAACAACAAAAAAACAGGCACTGGCAGCCACAGCAGTGTTCTGTGTTTATATGTTGTTAATCAAAAGTTCTTAAAAAAAAAAAAACGGGGAGCGCTGGTCCTGCAGCCCACACATCAGACCAGCACACCAGGAAATCTCCAGAACCTCCCGCAGCCACGCTGGACCCGAGTTTAATTTGCTCGTGACAAATTCGTTCATTTCTCATCATTTCAGTCATGGAGTCAACGGAGGAGGAAGCGATCACTTGCCTTTTGGCAAAAAAACAAAAGAAAAGGCCAGATCAGGGATGAAGAAGGGGAATTTAATACATTGGTGTCACATACAAAACAGTCCGGTGCCGGGCAGTTTATTGTGCGACACTGCAAATGCGTACGCGGTCGTAAAAATTTAGCTTTGCGCATACATGCCCTGCGTGGGTACGCTTGTACCTCTGCGTACGTACATGCGTACCTCCGCGTATGGACGTACGGTGGAGTATACTGGGGGCTTAAAAACAAATGAATGGTTTTGACATGGGGGCTGCCCTCAAAATCAAAATATATTCAACTATAATAACTAATAAGTATTATGTCATTTTATATGTTCAGAAGTGTTTATTTATTTATTTATTTTAACATAAAATGCTTAATGGAATTCTGAGCAACTTAATGACGTTTAAATACAATCATTATTTACCAAAGTTCACTCTATCATGTCAAAGATCACGACCAAGCTTTTATTGCTTTCTTGCTTAAGCTCAAAATTTTAAAGCAGAAACGTCTGCTCAAATAACCCTTGGACAGTTAAATAAAAACATGTTAAAATAGGCGTTAAAAGGGACATTTTACAGCAAATAACTGGTCTTATAAGCTAAACAGATTTATATTTTAGTCACTCTGATCACTTGGTTGATTGGAAACCTCCAACTTTGCCTCATGTTTTAAAAAATAAGGAATTACAATTATTTTCAGTCCGAGTCTGTTAAATTATTTAATGGTGCATTTCTATTTTATTATCTTTAAGTAAGTTTGTGCTCAATGCAGTGAAATGTTTTCCCACTGAGTCATATTTTAAGCAAACCGCTCTTTACTGCCACGATCAGGAGAAAATCCGAGGTCATGCTGAGTCATGGTTTGTTCTCCCTGATGTCTGAACGTCTGATGCTCCACTTCGGCCAGTTCACCATGACGACCTACAACGTGCTCTATGAGGTCAGTCTACCCACGCTGCTTCTTGGCACTAAAGAACAGAAAATTAATATTTATACATTCATAATTTATAAAATACACATAAATGAACATGTTTTAACTGCTTCCTCTTTTTGGGTTCGTGTCCGCAATCAAATAGGACACAAAAAAAAGTTGACATTAACACATAAACATAGATTTGTGTTTTCTCTGTTGTTGTTCAGAGCAGCCTTTATGACTCTGTGTCCCCTGGTAGATTCTTACAGAGCAGATCTGCACTCAAGTGATCCATAAACAACATCCGGACCCCGACTCCACTGTGAAGATTCTCAACCCACGTAAGTGCCTCCCTTGCGCCACATTGCACTCCTAAATCATCTGCTGCAGTGCACCCTCTGCATACCTTTAGCTACATGCTGCAGGAGGGTAATCCCTGTGGAACGGAGCACTCGCTGTTTACCTCACAGAAAAATAACTAAATAAGTAAATCAGCCAGGCTGTCTGTAATCACTTCATACTCGATAGTTCACATATTGAAGATAAATGAAAACACGAATTAAAACCACGTCCATGGTGGCTGTTTTTCTTCAGGACTATTTGCATTTAGAGCAAAAACATAAAGATAGTCAATTGAGGTTGGCAAAAAGATTGAAAATTTAAACTTCAACTTTGAATTCAGACAAACGTCGATAATTTTAGTCTTCTAAAATAGTTGCTAAAACTGTAATAAACTTTACATTTATTTTATCATGCAATCAGTTGTATGTGTGATGAAAACTAGTACTTTATTTCACTGATACCAGGGCTTAATTTGAGCCGGATCCTGCCGGAACAGGATCCGGTAACTCCCAGATTTACTAATAATAAAGTTATGAACAAATTTGACTGCCTTGAATGAATAAAACCCGTATTGGATATCTAATCTGAAAATAATTACATAAACACTAATTTTAAATATAACAAACGGCAAATCGTAATATACATATGATTTGCCCTTTCAAGTAAGCATTTCCGCTTCTACCCTTCTAAGAAATTTCCGCCCCTAAAAGTACAGTCATGGGCAATTTAATTAAAAACACAAAAATATAATTAAATGGCACAAATACATTGCAAATCAGTTTTTCAGTTTAAATGGGGCATTACATTTTTTTTGATTATTTATTAAAAATATGAGAGAAATGTTTGATGGGAAATGATTACGTACATCACATATGAAAAAATCAACGACACAAATTTGTCAAAATAACGGGTCAAAATTAGCCTGGTTAAAACCAGACCCTGTCCTTCACTTCGCTTCAGACAAGGGTCTAGACTTTTTCCATAGAGAAACGATTCTTGCTGGAGGCGTTGGCCTCTGCTGAGGAACAAAACCATTGGATATTTTGAACAGGGAAAGCATTCTGCTCCCTCCCCTCAGAGCCACCCCCCGTGCTCTGGTGAACTTGACTGACAACTGCTCCGCCTCCTGCAGCTTTTCTCTCGCTGCGCAAATTCTGTGTTTATATGTTAATAAAACATTTTAATAAAATAAAATAAAACCATGGATCGCTGGTCCAGCTCACCAAAAGACCAGAAAATCTGATGGGACTCGGTCAGCAACGTAAAACCCGAGTTTAATTCTCGTGACAACCTCAGCCATTTCCTCCTTGTTCATTTCACTCAACGGAGGGTGGAGGAGAAGGAGGAGGGAGGAGGGAGCGATTACTTGACTTTTGGGGAAAAAAACAAAAGAAAACTCCAGATAAGGGATTAAGAAGGGGAAATTAATAAATTTGTGTCACATATAAAACAGTTCTGCATCGCTTTGCATCGCTTTGAATGAGAACATGCGGCTGCTCGCTGGCTGCGCTGGGACAGGTGGGGGCGTGGGTTAGGGGCCAAAAACTCCGCCCCTTCTGTTCTCTGATTGGTCCGAACAAAAATCTACCGGAGAAATCCTTGTCTATGGGACAAATCCCAGACTGTGCAGTGAAGGGAAATGAGAATTGAGCGGAGCTGTGCAGGAAGGCGAGGGCCAGGCTAGGTCAAAATGTAAAAAAGACAGTCCAATTTTCTTTCATTTAAAAAAGTATTCTCGTACGACTAAACAACTGAGAATTGAAGTACATGAAGGCAGTGGCAATGGAGATAGTACTCGACGTGCACAGGGGTGGGCTAGGATGCTTGTTTATTCACACAAGGGGAGCTGTTGGTCAGGCTACTTCTTGTTGCTCTCTAAAATACTGTAGTTACTGAATCATGTCTTTACTTATATAGATAAACATAGATGTTTAATAACTTGTGAAAATACACCAGAATGCAGGAAATGGCATCTACTTCATTCAAAGTTTTCTGGGGGAGAACCCTCAAGATCCCCCTTCCCCTGGCTATTTGTGTTCTGACATTGTTTGTTACTGATTGTTGCTAACTTTAACAATTACTTTTATATGCCACTATTTGAAATATTTTAAATAAAAAAAATTAATGGGCATACAATTGTGTATTTGTATGAAATTATATACATTGTTTACTATCCAAACACACAGTCTGTATACTTTTAGCAACATTTCAAACTGGTGCATGCCGGTTTTACTTTCATACGTGGCAACAAAACTTTCACTAACGATAACCTCGTTGGTTTTTGTTGACATCCCGTGTTTTGATGCTATAGCTTGGGTCCAGTTTCACATCCCGCCAACAGATTTTTTTTCTCCCCATGTTGCCATTTTCAGTATTGTCAAATAAGAAAACTTTCTTCTACTGTTGCTTCCAGACGTGCACATGTGCAGAACGGCTTTAATCAGTTTGAAATTCAAGAGCTTGCTGTAATCACAACCAAGGTTTACTTCCAACCAGCCTTAATCTGACAAGGTCTCGCTGCAGTCACACACTGATTATCTCGAGCCTTTATTGTGTTAAAAACCGTTCCTACCCAACCATCCCAGACAGGCGGTGTATGTATACATCATAGAGTGAATGTGTGCTCGCGCTATGGAACACAGGACTGCGGTCTGTTTCTCCTTTGCTGTGTATTCTCTTGATCTAATCTGTGACAAACTCTCAAAATGGCCCCCTGATTGCAGTCTTTAGTAACGTCAGAGCCAATCAAACAAACCGAGGAAGTAGCGTTTCCCTCAAATTAACTTTGGGGGGAAAAGAACCAAGAGCAAATGGAGGGGAAAAAAAAAAGACTGGAATAGGCCATCCCTCCAGCCTCATACCCTGTACATGCTGGGGTAATTTTCTGGCGGTAAAGGTTCAGCGACTCATAATTTGAGTGACTAAGGCATAGAAACAACACAACTGTCTGCTGGGGCACGAGGGGAGGGGGCCGGGCGGCATCGGTTAGCACCAAGATGTGAAAAGACGAGAGAAACCCAAAGCTCACCATCTCTCTACTCTCCAGGCAAATGCACACTGACACCATCTAGATAATTCATCTAAACAGTCAGTCTCGTTGGTTTCACAAAGGTTCACAAGTGTCTGCAGCTCTGGCTCGCTCGCTTGAAACCGTACCAACACCATTAGCGTGGGATGGAGACCAATATCTTGAGCTTTTTATTTTGTGTACGTTTATGAAGCGTTCACACTATTGTGATCCATTTTTCTTCCGAATGTTTTTCAGCATCTTTCTCGTTCCACAATTTTTTTTTCAGCAAATCATAAATCAAAATGTTAAGCCCAATCAGGAGAAGGGTGCTGTGACTTTTGGTATTGGTGCAACTTTAGCTTTTTGAAATATTTAGCCTTCTCTGCCATTTTTTTCTCATAGAAAATGAATTGTCTTTAGATCTGTTCATAAACTTTTACTGCTCCTTTCACATTTTGTTCTGCGTCTTTCAGCTTCCTTGTGCAAATAAAAAAAAACGTCACTTACTTTCAGCTAATTTCAGCTGTTTTGTGCTCCTTTTAAGTTCTTTCTGCTATCTACAACATGTTTGTGCTTATTCCAGCTTCTGATAATTTCAGCTTGTTTTGCTCCTTTCAGCTTATTTATGCAAGTTTCAGCATTTTTTTGTTGCCATTTCAGCTACTATTTACTTGTTTTTATGCTAATTTGAGCCTTTTTGGCTAATTCCACATTTTTGCACCCATAAAAAAAAAATTCAGCCTAATTCAACTAAATATGCTCTCTTCACTTTCTTCTGGCAATTTAAGCCATTTTCTGCTGTTTTAGCTACTTTTCAGCTGCTTTTGGCTAATTTGAACTTTTTTCAGATAATTTCCACGTCTTTATGCTCATTTGTTTCTTTCAGCTTAATTGGGCAAACTTATTATTTCAGCATTTTTTTGTGTGTGCTAATTTAAGCTTGTTCAAAAATTTCAGTTAGCCTTTTAGCATTTTTAGCACATTTCATCTGTTTTCAGAGAAATTCAAGTTTTTCATGGTAATTTCTTCTTTCAACCCCATTAACTTCTTTATGCTCCTTTCAGTTTTTTTCCGCTAGTTGCAGCTTTTTCTGCTCTTTCAGATACTATTTAGCTTTTTTGATGCTAATTTTTTACCTTTTCAGCCAATTCCACTTTTTTTTAGCTCATTTCAGCTCTTTCCACTTTCTTCTTGTAATTTAAGCTTCTTTTTGCCTTTTCAGATATATTCGTTAGCTAATTTCAACCTTTTTTTATTTTTAGCAAATTTCCTATTTTTTGTGCTAAATTCTGTTTAAACCTACCGTAATTCAGCAAATGTCTTCTTTCTGCTTTCGTCTGCTAATTTAGCCTTGTTCTTCCTGTTCAGCTACATTTGTTTTAGCTAATTTCAGCTGTTAGTTCTTCACTGCATTTTTGCATGAAATGCAATTTGCCTAGTTTTCTTGGATGGCCTGTGACACAGTGATTTGCACGTGATGAAGCCAACATATGATTTAGTTTGAGATTTGTGTATTAACTATCCAATGATTCAAGAGTTAAACATTTTTAAGAATAGAGTACAAAACGGGAAAAGCAGATATTTTTCAGGCGTTAGTTTTCCCTCTGTTTTTGCAAACATTTGTATCTCAGTCTGTAAAGACATTTTATTTGTCTGTTTCAGAAATTCTGAAGGTAATAGCTGCGCTCGTGAAGAACTCTCCCTCCTCCCCTGAAAGCATGGAGGTGCGCAGGGCCTTTCTGTCAGACTTGATCAAACTGTTCAATAACAGTCGGGAGAACCGCAGGTAAGAGAGCGCATTTCTTTGGACAGAGAGGTGCTTCTCTCAGGAATGCGGGCACTCGGTGATGATTCCTTTCAGCCTCGCACTGCCACGTCACAGCCGTGCATTTGATTGTTCCAGGAGCCTGCTGCAGTGCTCCGTGTGGCAGGAGTGGATGCTCTCTCTGTGCTTTGTCAACCCGCGCAGCAACGAGGAGCAGAAAATCACAGAGATGGTGTACGCCATCTTCCGCATCCTGCTCTACCACGCCATCAAATACGAGTGGGGCGGTTGGCGCGTCTGGGTGGACACGCTGTCCATCACCCACGCCAAGGTCAGAGCGCTCATTTACACACACACTCCTCAAATACACAAAAACATCATGAACATAAAAAAAAAAATATATATATACTATTTTTGTGGCCTGACTTTGCTCCTTTTTGCTTTACCTCACTCACACAATGTTTTTATACACACTCAAGAGTGGACACACACACACTAGCATCTTATTGGAATATTTTCAACTTAAACACTGAAAGCTGTGTTTTTTAGTCAAAGCCACCCATATTTTTATCTCTGAAGCTGACAAAATCCAATTCATCAAACAGAAAGCTACGCAGTCAAAGTGTGTAGCTTTTTAACTTGCAGTGTAGACTAGACATTGCAACTAAAGCATGCTTTTCCTTGCCCATCAGATTAAAGTATGGAAGCCGTACAGGGATTATAATTTAAAGCTAGATGCAGCATGAACCAGTTGGAATGAATCCTTTCAGTCCTTTTATTTATGTAAAGAGTCTCTTTCTTTCACACTGAACAGATAAAAATAAACTTCTGGCACTTATTATTTCCAAAAGCCAAATTCAACATGCTGCTTTAGAAATTCATTGTTGATATCAAATTACACGAGCTTGTTCCAGAGCAGTGAAATAATTGAGGTTGGTGTCAGATTGTGGTCTGGGGGCTTTTTAAGCCTGGCAGATTGAAAGGAGAGTTAAAGAAGTGCTTGTGATATGAGACTGCCACAGTAGCATGTGGTGCTGTGAGAGCTCTGTCCAGCAGGGGGCACACACAGACTTCCATGGAGGAAAGCTGTGAGTGTGTGTGTGTGTGTTCTGAAATTCTTCATAAACACTATAGAGCAGAGAATACAATAAAGCACAAAGAAGGGGACAAATAGGTTATTATATTCTTCTAGAGTTGGTTTCTTCAGAGGCAACACAGTTGTTTGTGTTGTAATTTACTTAAATCAGTTTAAAATAATTTAAAAAATGTGTGTTCTGCTGGACAGTGAGAAGAAAATACAGGTGTAAACGTGTTTCTACTCTGAATATTTCACCATTTTTGGGTAAATGTTTCCACGAG